>RJWM01002559.1:0-126452 GCA_004363535.1 Dasyprocta punctata | reverse complement strand
GTTTGAGACCAGCCTGGGCTACAAATTTAGTTCAAGGTCAGTCTGAACTGCATAGTGAGACTCTGTCTCAAAAATTAGGGCTGGGAGCCGGGCGTGGTGGCGCACGCCTTTAATCCCAGCACTCGGGAGGCTGAGGTAGGCGGAGCGTTGTGAGTTCGAGGCCGGCTTGGGCTACAACGCGAGCGTAAGGCCGGTCTGACCTACATAGTGCGACCCTGCCTCAAAAAACCAGGGCCCGGAGTTTGGCTCAGTGCCTTAAGCGCCTGCCCTGGCAGGCGCGAGGTTGTGAGTTCAATCCCCGGTGCCGCAAAAAAAAAAAAAAAAAACAAAAGGGCTGGGGATTTAGCTCAGTGGTGTAAGCGCCTGCCTGACAAGCACGAGGCTGTGAGTTTGATACCTGGTACACACACACACATACACAAAAAAATTAAATTAAAAAAGATGACAAGCACTAAATAACAATAAATTCTATTATAATTGTGAAGCAGTGCTATATCCTCCTCCATCTGAGTGACTACAATACCATGATGCTGGTTGGAATATGGCAAAAAGAGGGAGTAATATAAAATATACGGAGAACCTGCAATGAAACATTAAGTCAAAGAGGACATCTGAGAAGTTCTTGATGTGTCCCAAACTTTCTAAGAAATAAAGAAAAGTACAGTGCAGTGAACAAGGAGAAGAACAGATCAAAATGAGGTAAAGACATGCAGGAACAGCCTGAAGAGCCTTTTAAGTCATAAGTAGGGGTCTTTATAAAGGTTCAAGAGTTCATAGAGAACTCTGAAGGTTTATTAGGATTTTGGATTTAGTAGTTTTGAGAGACTTAGTGGTTAATTGGTTTAGGTCCTTCACTGGGATTAAAATGAGGCCACAGGTAATTCAGTAAATTAATTTCTAAAGTGGCTTATAGAATTTTTCTGTGTTTCAGCTGTGTACATACACTCAGTTATTGAATACCTCCCATGTACAATGCACTGTACTGTAAAAATCACCCATGCCCCCAGAAATCCAGGTTTCTTAACTGACAAGGAAAGGTGAAGAACTGAGTAGAACATAAGACATGATTGGCAAAGGTACTTAGAACATAATTTTTTGATGCTGGTTTTTTGAGACAAGGTCTTGCTATGTAGCACAGGCTGGTGGTCTTGGGCACAGGATCCTCCTGGCTTAGCCTCCCAAGTCCTAGGAACACAGGCATGCACCACCATGTCAGGTATAAATACACTTTTTTGGTAGAGCTTTCAGCAACTTTTCAAGAATTAACTCATGCCCTCTGCACTTAGGCAGCATCACTTTGATGTAGTATCAGAGATCTTCAGGCCTCTACTCCAGTACTTTCAACTTCAGACTAGCTCAGTGTGATGGGGCTTAATTGTGATCATGAATGGAGCATGTATACTACAAAGTATCTTAAATAAGATAAGGAACATCCAATAAATATAGAAGCTACCTTTTATTTAAAATGAGGCATATTCTGAAATACTACAAAGTCAAACCCTGAGAATCAGCTGCGCCAAAAAATTTTTAAGTAATTGCTCTGTAATGGGAATTAAAAAAATAAGTGAGCAAGCACTGGTGTTCACATTCACTTTTTATTCTAAACTAAAAAAACCATATTTGTAAATATTAGCTTGGAAAATCAGTCACTGTGAACCACTGCCTCAACTTAAAAACGAATCTATCTGGGGAAAGCAAGATGAGGGGTGTATGAATCCCCTCTATACTATTTCTGTAACTTCATGTAAATCTAAATTATTTTTTTCAGCATTGGGAATTGAATCATGGCCTTTGCATTGAGCTACATCTCCAGTCCTTTTTTATTTTCAGACAGGGTCTTGTTAAATTACACAGGCTGGGCTCAAACTTGTGATCCGCTTGCCTCAACCTACCAGTGTGCTGGGATTACAGGCATGTGCCATCACACCCACCTTGAAATTACTCAACATTCTGGGCTGTGGATGTTGCTCAGTGGTAGAGCGATTGGTCAGCATGTACAAAGCCCTGGATTTGATCCTCAGCACCACCAAAACAAAACAAAACCAAAGTTTAAGAAAAATGCATTTATGATATATAGAGATCAAATATACTGGTCTGAAAAAAATGTATTTTGATCAATGTAGAATTTGGTAGTGAATTTTTTAAAAAAGTCTGAAACCAAGAAATCTAGAATGATTTCTTAAAAACAGAAATAGTGTAGAAGCATGAAAAAAAATTTAGAGGATCAGATTTATATACTGGGCTTACTACCCATTAGCTGAATAATGTTGGATGTATCTCTTAACCCATCAAAAGTGATGTGAAAATCACGATATATAAAGGTAAATTTTGTAGACTATGAGACTTTGTATGAATGTTAGTTATTAATACAAATTTTCCAATCTTAATTACTTTTTTCCAAAGGACTGTCTTCATTTATATCATGCATTCTTTCAATAAAACATAGACACACTTTAAAATGGTATTCAAACAAAGAAATACAGCAACTCAGTTTATTACATGCAGATTCTTCTGCATTGTTGCTAACAGTTCACTGGTCCAAAATTACTAAAATACTTAAAAAACTATACATTATGTAAACAAAACATAAATAAGACAGCATAGTTCTTTGTACATATATTTAGTACAGGTTGTTAGGGATTTAGGAATATGTACAATTTTACACCATGGACTGCATTTTCACAATGCATAAATATATATTTATATATATATTTCTTTTTACAGAAACAAAAATAAGATTTCACTAAGGACACAGAATACTATATCATAGATATGCTGCAATAGTCCAAATTCAAAAAACATGTCAATTTAAGTGTGCAAAAGGCTAGCTTACTCTAAACTAGTCAAACTTGACTTTGTTCAACTTACGTTACACAGACAGGTAAATCTTGACCATGTACTTTAAACAAAGAAGTTTTGAAAACAACCTCATACCAATGAGTGAAATGGAACACTTTTCCCTCCCCAAGAAAAAAAAAGTCCTTGTGTAAGCTAATGAAAAGATATATTAAAATATGCACGTGCATATACACGTGCGCAGACATACACAAATATGTATAGTATGCTTTCAACAGTATAATAAAGTTAAAATTTTATGGGAGTTAAAAGAATGCCCCATTATTTAAAAACTGGCTCATTTAGTCTAAATTCAAGATGCAGCTGTGTCAGGCTTTTCTAAACCAGATGACTTAAAACCTGGGAAGACAGAGGTGGGATTTCGACTGGCAGATACAACAATCTGAGACAGAGATGAAGACAGTGAAGAAACTTTAGATGCTGGAGTATTTATGGTATTCAGAATGGCTCCTTCTGGACTAACCAACAATTTTTTGACAGACGTGTCCAAATGAAATACTGAAGTGCTACTTGGCAGTGGAGGATTACTAGAGGAAATGGCAGAAACCAAAGATGTCTTGCCTAAAAGGGAGGCTGGAGGAGACTTAATTACTGAAGTCAGTGATACTGTCGATGTAGGAGGTGGAACAGAAACTTTAGCAGTTGTGTTTACAATCTGCAATGTTGTATGTACTGTGGGTAGAGAACTTGCATTCCCAAGAGAGTTTACAATTTTTGTAGAGCTTCTTAGAGGATGTTTTATAGGTTGCCCACTTGAAGAATTATTCGCTAGTGTGATCTTCTGGGCAGGGTTATCTATTGCTGTAGCCTGAATGCCTTGGCCATTATTAAGAACTAAGGGAGGCCCATATTTTGGATTAGATATAAGGAGAACATGGCTGCCAGCTCCAAGACCTTGTGGTGGAACAATAAACCGGGCTCCATTAATCAAGATCTGAGTTCCAGGTGCCAAAGGTGTACTGGTGTTGATGACTATTTTTTGCTGAATACAAGGTTCACTGAATGGACTTGCTACTGGACTAGTTACACTTGATGGTGCTGTAGCAGTGTGAATGGCAGAACCACCTGGAACAGAATTGTTAGTGGGGGTTGATTTGACTAAAGCAGGGGACATTTGCTGGTTTGGCAGAGAAGTAAAACTGGAAATATTAATTATTTTACCTGGACTTGGTGAAAGGGATGACAATTGAGCTTGAGGTTTATTTGTGTTTACATTTGTTGGCACTGAAGTTGAAATCTCTGGTGACTGAAACTGTAGAGAAGTCCGAGATTGTCTTTTAGAAAGAGACACAGAAAGTGTGGATCCTGGTATTGTTGCTGAATGTGGAACTGTGTCGACTTGGGGCGATGCAGTCCCAGGTGTAGGCAAGGCAACAGTAACAGGGATTTGCAAAGCTGATGTCAAACATTTAGGAGACACTGTTGGTTGTGCAGTTGAAATCAGAACAGATGACGCAAGATGTCCTGTTTTCACAGTTGATATAGCCACAGTGTTTCCCAGACTGGATGTGCAAAGTCTATTTGACAAAATAGGCATAATTCTCGAAGAGGTATCATTTCCACTGACTGAAACAGGAAGGTGTGTTCCAACCAAAGCAGAGGATGAGGTCACTGAAAGGGAACCCAAAGAAACATTTGCCCTTGTTACTGAAAACATATTTATTGTTCTTGCTGTGGAAACCAATGATTCATTAACAGGAGTAATATTTTGATTCCCAAAATTTGAGTTTACTGAAATTGAATTACCACTTGTTGACAGTGGTAACACACAGGCCTTGCTACATTTGTCTTCTCCTTTTGGGGTTATGTTCTGTAATATATTAATTGATGGTATAGCTGGTATACTGCCTGAAGGATTTACAATTGCTTGACCTATATTTAGTCCAATTTTCACATCTTTTATCTGAGACACAGTTTGTGAAGAATTTATTTTTATTGGTGTGCCCACTGTTGATGGAATTAACAGTATTTGGGGTTGCTCAGGAGTCTTAACATATGTTTTATTCAAGGGGTGAGGAAGAGTTTGCTTTAATGATTCTGCAACAACAGTTGGGGTCGAAGTGACACTGGGAATTGGAGTATTAATAAAAACCAATTTTTGAGTAGATACACCTGTAGATGTCAGTGCAGGTGTCCCATTAACTGCATTCGTATTGCTAGAAGGAGGAACAGATGGAGCTGATACTAGCATAAATTTCTGAATTGGAGTCCCACTGATCATATCTCCATTTGTTGCTGTTGTTGCTTCTGATCTTGTAATAACAGGATAACTTTTTGTAATATAATCTATTTGTTGCTGTTTAGTTGGAGTATGAATAACATTTGCATTGGTTTGTGCAAAGTTTCCTGATACACTAATTACACTTAGTGAACTATTTGTTGTTGATGGTAATACAGTGCTGGAAGAGACAGAAGACTTCAAGGAAGAAGAGGTGCTGTATGAAGTTTTATTTATAATGTGGCCCAAACTACCAGTGCTAGAGGGTTGGCCTAATGTAATTTTGACATTTTTCCCTATGGAAGGATTAAATCCACAGGGAATGGAAACAGGAGTTGGTGTTTGGCCAAAAGGTGGGAAACTAGATGATGTAGTCATTCCAGTTACTTGTGAAAAAGTAGAAGATGATGAAGTTGTTGATTTTGGCACCAGAAATGCCTGAAGTTGAGGAGCAAAAGTGAAAACTGAACTTGAGGACAAAGTGGTAGGTGAATTCTGATCTGGATTGGACTGCACTTTCACAACTCCAGTGTTTCCACCTCGTGTCCTAACAAGAATCGATTGTGAATCTCTTATACACACGGTTTTCAGTTCTTGCTTTGTTTCAGAAGAATCAGCAATCTGTTGTGCAAAACCTTTGGGGGAATTACCAGAATTTGTAGATCCACTTAGTGTTGCTGCTGGTAACAGAGGCTGAACTGTTGAGGAAATGGTGGGCGAAGCAACGGGCTGGGGGAATGCAGCCGCTGACACTGCATTCTTGACTTTTCCAACCTCACTGTGGCTCGTCTTTACTGGTGGTGTAAATAAATTACTTACAGAAGTTACAGGTGACAAAGGTTGTGATCTAGCACTACTCACATTTGATGAAGGTATAATGGTCTTGTTAAAAACTGTATTAGGTAGTTGGGTAGAAACAGTTCCTGTTGAGTTGACAACCGATGCTAAAGAAGAGCTTACACTTGCCGTCTGTGGGAAAGATGAACATCGTTGCTCTGTACCTTTTTGTTGAAGTGGCGGTATTTCTTTTGCAACCGTTTTTCCTTCCTTGTGCTGAATCACAAAATTCTTAGGCAGAATAAGAACTTGCTGCATGACTTTTTCTCCTGTTTTAGAATCTATCACAGGCTGCATCTGAATCTTTACAGAGCTATTGTGAAGATCTACTGGCAACCACTGGCCACAGGGTGCTTTATACACCATTTGTAAAGGACCTTTTGTATTGGTGAGGCAGGTCAATGCTGGTTTTACAGGGCTTGCTTCTGGAGGAGACACAATTGGTTTTTCCACAGAAGGAGCACTTCTACTTGTGGAAGGGGGCAGTTGATTTGTTAAGGTCACTTTGTTCCCAATATTCTTTGCAAGCAAGGCCTGAATAGGTTTGGTCCCTTTCTGCAGAGTAGACACTGGTACTGAATCCACTGAGGCAGATGAATCTGGAAATGGTAGTTCTATATGCTCTGATTCATTCAAACAGTCAATCTGCATATCACCTTCTAACTTTTCAATTGTCTCACTTGTGCTTAACTTTGCTTTCTTCCTTGGAGAAAGTTCTTTTGTGCTATCATCCACATAACCAGTTTGTTTGGACTGTCGCTTAAGTGTTTTAGACAGTGTCTTCAATACATCTTTAGAAGGCAATTCCTTTTTCAACAACTTGCTTCTGGCCATAGGAAAATCTATTTCTGACAATTTCATATCATCTGAAAATTGTAAAAACAATAATTTTGTTCATAGAAAACAGCTACTGAGTAGCAATAATACCAATTAAAAGTCAATCTTTGACCAATTAAGAGTCAATCTGACAATTTATTAAGAAATCTACTGTAGTGAGATTCAAAAACTTAAAACAATAAGAGAATTAAACAATTTCAAACAGACTAAGGACATGTGATTTGCAGTGAATAATGACATGCCTAGAGCATGGAGTCAGGGACTGGCTCCAGAAACTCCTAGAAATGTAATACTGACTCCCAGGAAATTTCTTACAAGGACATGTGTAGTACTTCTTCAAAACATACCAGATTTCCCCAATTATATTCTGACCAAATTGGACCTGGTGGCACATATCTGTCTGTAATCCCAGAATTTGGGGAGGTTTAAACAGGAAGATCACAAATTCAAGCCCAATGTGTGCAATTTAGCAACACAGCAAAACACTGTCTCAAAGTGAAAACTAAAGGGCAGGGGATGTAGCTCAATGTGAAGGTCCTGGGTTAAATGTCCAGTACCACAAAACAAAACAAAACAAAACCCCTACCTAACCCCAAAACAAAACAAAACAAAAATGAGCAAAACACACTGACCAGATTATTTTTTACTTTCACAATAAACAAAAACGTCTCTTTGTCTAATGATAACTGTAAAACACTTTTAATATTTACCTGAATCAAAGTGATCTTTCTCCAGGATATCTAGAGGATCTGCTGAGTCTACAGATTTACTGATTTCTATTTTAGGAGATTCTTTTCCAGAATCTCCTTCACATTCTTCAGTAATCCACACTTCTCTAGTAAATTTATCATGATCAGGTTGCCTTCTGTAATCATCATAGTCCTTCTTTAGGCGGCTCCTGAAATAAAATACCCAATGTAACAAACAATACATACATATTAAACTCTAGGAACCTAAACTAACTTTATATATTGAAATGCTTTTAGTGGTCATTAAACTTTTCTTTTTTGAAATAAGCCAAATTGTCCGAGTTGGGCTTGAACTTGTGGTCCTCCTGCCTCAGACTCCTGGGATTATAGGCATGTACCACTGCACCAGGAAAAAATTATATTTTAATCTTAAATGTGTCTAAGATACTTAGTCTGGTCTTGTCAATGAGTAACTGCTCAAGAAGACAAAATCTAGGGTGTAAGCATAAGAAACTTCAAAGATTATATCTGCACAGTACTGAATAAAGTTTGAAATACCACTTGTTTATCTTTCTAAAGGCTGCTGTGAAACCTAGTAAGTAAAAGGTAATTTTTTTCTAGCTGCACTGACAAACGGACTTGAGAATGTCTTAAAATTATTAATCACAGTACCCTTTAAAAGCTCATTTAAAAAGGTTAAAGAAGAAATTCTAAGTGACAGTAATATTTACTGTGACTACTATTCAGAGACTAACAAACAAATCCATCATTTAACCCAAGGATTGGTTAATAATTACCCTCAACTTATTTACCTCTTAAATAACTGCTTAAGGACTTCGTGGGGCTGTGAGACAGTAGATGAGTGACACAAGGATAACTGTAAAATGAATCTCCCTTTTCAGTCTGGGGGGACAGTATAAAGTTTGTTTCCCTTTCCACTCTCAGTCTTAGCTAATGGCTGCTTTTTATTTCATAGATTATGGGAACAATCAGAAAAGAATTTCACATCTGCATTTATCTACAACTTACCTTAATTCATATTCATATTTATCTCCTTATCTAAGCCAACATTTTCAATTATATGCATCCCCTGTTGGCTACTTGGGGATATCACTATTAAACGTCCCTTCTTTCACCTGAGTCTATTTTTGAGTTTCTCTATTAGGTCATTCCAATATAACTGTGTTTTCTGCTTTCATTTTTCACACTCATTTCAGCATATCAGCTAGAGTGAGTGCTTTAAAGAGATAAAGGCTAAAGATGTACCTTGCTGGTAAAGTGCTTGCCTAACACGTGCAGTGTCTTGGAACTGATCTCTAGCTTAACAAACAAATGAACAAACAAACAGGTAAGATCTTGTCCCTTCTCTGCTTAAACCTTTCAAATGGCTTCTCATCTCATTTAGTGTAAAAACCAAAGATCTTAGAAGTCCTACATGACCTGACAAATTTTCTGTTTACCCCTTTCATTTCTTTCATTTTTTTTTAATGTTGGCAAAGTTTTGCATTTATTAAAGGTAGAAAAAAACCAGAAGGGGAGGGGAGAAATGGACTCTGCAGACTGAGTCTGGGTCAAGTAAAAAGGGAATAAAAAATAAAAATACACTCCACACTGCAGGGTGGGGTATCATGAAGAGGCATGATAGCCCCCCTCATTTTTTACCTTGATGTGCCTCATTCACTCTGCTCTGTTTATCCTGGTCAATCTGCATTTCCTTTAAATAAACATGTTTCCAATCTAAGATACTGTGCATTTTCTATTCTCTTTGCTTTTCCCTTCGATAGCCACATTGCTCTTTCCCTTGTTTCCTTTAGGAATAATCTTCACCCTATCCCAAACAGGCATTTTCTATCCCTTTTATCTTGCTTTTCTTTTCTCCATAGCATTTATCATCATCTGGCCACTTGGCATATTTTTTCCATTAGAATATGTATCACATGTATGTAGGGGCTTTGTTTAATCAACATGGCTTCCCAGGGCTTAGGAAGTACCCCGTACACAGTGGGCATTCAAAAATATCTGTGGAATAACAATTGAATGGAAAACTACTAAATAATTTCAGGATCTTCCCAGAATCATAAATCAAGAGCCCTAGAAAGCAAAACAGAATATAAAACTTCAATTACCTGTTTCTTTGAAAAGCCTTCATTAACTTTGGTTCCCATGGCAGCAATTCATTTAAAAGACGTATCAATGTGCTATGCAATTCTTTCACAGCTTGCCTCCGATGATACCATTTACCCTAAAAACACAATTTTTTAAAGTAAATTCCTCAGATTTAGTCTAAAAAGTTAATGTCAAGCATTATCTACTAAGTAACAAATACAATAAAATTGCTAATAGTGCATAAAAAATAACTTCTTTCTCACAAGTGTGAAGGGGGAAATATCCTGTAATAAATCTTATTTAATAATTTTCAATACTACAAGAGAAATCTAAAACCTATCTCATCCAACCAGGAGGAGACAAAAAATTTTAAAAAAACTTTTTGAATTGTGTCAGTTGTCTTTTAATAAGTCATTTGCTAAATATATATAAAGAGCCCTGGGTTTGCTCTCCAGTGCTGCAAAAGAAACGAAGGAAGGAAGGAAGGTAGGTAGACAGAAAGGATTCAAATATTTACATAAATTCATTAAATAATATGGCTCATTTAGTGAGGTTTTTGTAATTTTCCCCAGAGTGGGTGGTGGTGGTGGTGAGAAAAGCTAGGTTTATTATCATATTCAAAAGCAGTCTTAACAAAGTTCCTTAGGAAATTTTATAGTTATTTTAATAGTTTGCAGCACAGAAAAGTCAGTCAACTGTTTTCAACACTATAATAAGAGTGATGATTTCTGATGCCCCCTCCATTTGTTAAGTATTATCTTATGCACTTTACATATCTACAAACATGTACATAGAATAAACTCTAGCATTTATGTAAACCTTTTTGAGATGTATATATTGTTACATTCATCTCACAAATGATGAAAATAAGGCCTAGACAGGTTAAATGATCTGCTTAAGCTCTATGACTTAAACCTGTATCTCTGTGATTCTTGAGTCCAAGCTCTCAGAACAACATTACAACCTCTTAAAAAGTGCATCACATAAATTCAATCTGACATAGGTTATAAAAACCTCTAATACAGAGTATATAGAATTGTTTGACTACCATAGGAACAAAAAACTTGCAGCAGTTGAGCCAACCCCTTGTTTTCAATAGATGCACACCCTATCATCATCATCATGTTCTCTTTTTTAAAAGATTTCAGATTTAATTCGCATACCATATAATCCATGTTTTATTTCTAACTAAAATGCACAAATATGTTATAGATCACATTAAACACGCATAACATTAGACTTCATTCTACAAACAATTGCCAAATCAATTTATACATATGTAGAACAGGAAGGCAAAAATAAATTTGGCATTATCTAGAGCGAAAAGTTATAAATGTGTGCATGAATTTTCCAATTTAATGTACATAAAAACTTCACTGTTTTCAAATTTTAGTCACATATAAGCCTAAGTAATTAATACAACAGTTTTACCAAAAATTTTTCGTGTTATAAACAAACAGAATATTTAAGTACATGGACACCTATATTTCTATCAATGTGGCTTTTATATTTTAATAAAATTGCTTTAAGAAGAGTAGGAAATTTGGGGTTATTGTGCACATGCACAAAATGAACATGAAATCTATATTTGCTATTTCTTTTGTGTCTTCTTAATGGTGTGACAAATCAGAATATTAAGAAAACTTATCAAAAAAAGTAATTTTTCTTTCAAGTATTAACCTAAATAGCCCTCTTTGTTAAATGTATTCTAAAGTACAAGACTCAAGTTAACAATGGGTGTAAAAAAATAAAGAAGAATCAAGATATATCACGTAACAATACAAATTCCCTATAATGAATGTGGTCATTAGATATACCTAAATTATACCAATAAATGTAAATAAATTTAAAAAATGGGTAACACCTTGAAAGTTTATTTTTCTCAAAGAAATTTTATGAGATAGTATAACATGCTTATTTGTAGCCCACAAAAACACAACTATTAAGTGAATAAACAATAAAACTGAAGAAAATAACTTTCACCTAGGGCAAACAAACTGAAGAACACAAAAAGGCAGACAGATGATGACCACCCTAAATCTTTTGTGGAGTGAGGCAGTTTTGTTTCAATGAATAGGAAATAGGCAATTTTTTTCCTTTAAAAAGACCTATAAATAATATTTTTCTACTCAACTACTACTAGGCTCAAAGGTAAAATAGTTAAGAGTGGAAGTAATTTTTTCCAAAGATTAAGCAAGACAAAACAAACAAAAAACCAAAACAAACAAACAAACAAAAGGAATGAGGAATGAAGGTAGTGAAAATATCCTCTTTGTGGTATAACTGGTTGGAAAAATATTAAAAGCCTAGGGAACACCAGGCATGCTGAACTCATAGGAGGTTACAAGAAAAATGAGAGCTGCAGAGATATCATAAGCTGTATGGTTGCTGTCTGGAACAGCCTGGTGGTGATGGGGTGCAGGCTACAGAAGACCTTAGGTCTAGGTAGACAAGGAAGAGGACAGCACACACTCCATATAGCTGATTAACATTATGTGAAGACATTTGTTGGCTGTAGTCCATCATTGCTAAATTAAAAACTTGATTTTTGCAAAAGAATTTTAAAAGATTAGGGAGGTTTTATGCCTTTTGATCATTAACTTTTAATTAATATACATCTAGAAAGTATACCAGTGAATTAACAAATTGCATGCAAGGAACTCAAATGTTAATCAGAGAACAGATTTCTAACTTTCATATAACTCTGTCTTACCCACTGACCTGTTTTGAAATGTCTATGGCCTTCTAGCTTTGTGTATGTTTTGTAGGTTTCTTCCCTTTCTTTATATTATGTATCATCTACTTGACACCGTGATGGTATGGTATTTCATTTATGATTTGGAAATGCATCAAATCATAAATGATTTGGAAAATGAATCAAAAAATTCATTATTTTCATAACTATAGAAAGTAAAGATCAATAAACTAGCTTGCCTAGGACATAAAAAGAATAAAATAACCTCCACAGAGTACATCCCATATCCCTGCCACGGGGTATGAGAGTTCATAAGTTTTTGTGTTGATTAAAAGGGGGGCTGAGAATCACTGCTCTGGGAATGGTATCAGTGGCTTTAATTGCTGCTAGGAAAGGAAATTCATACTGTTTGTTTCATATATCAATTTTCCTTGGTCAAAATATTAAATTTAAAACCGGATGTGGTGTAATCTCAGCACTTTGGGAGGGTGAGGCAGGAGGCTCACAAGTCTAACTAACCCAGTCAACTCAGACTCAGTGAAACTCTCTCTAAACTAAAAAAAAGGGCTGGGGATATAGTTCATTGTCAAGGCCCTCATTCCAGTTCCCAGTACTACAATAAAATAAAAGAAAAAACCATGATAATTACAATCCAAATCAAATTAAAAGAATGACAACTGTCCTGTTCTATTTAGTAGTGATCTCAAATTTGCATAATATACAGTGAACTAATGTAAAAGGGAATTATCAATTTTTAAAGGAAATTACATTTAATAAGAATCTGCATTATCTTGGGTCTAGCATAAAAACTGATTTAAAATCAAATAAATATTTATTCAACTTTAAGTTAATAGAAATAAACTACCAATAATTTTTCTGATTATATACACAAATAAAGAAAATAAATCAAGCATAATCCTCACGTTTGTTCTTGGGTGAATTTATTAAATGTTGAAGGGGAAATCAGAGGGCACAGTTTTATAGAAGAAAATTGTCTAAAGTCACACAAGAAAGTATTTTAAGACAGAAATAGACTTTAGATTAGAATTCTCTCTCTCCTGACTTTCTGACTTATTTCAGTTAATATGATGATCTCCAATTTATGCATGCAGATATATTAGTAATGCAAGAATTAAAATCTCTAAAATTTGGTTAATTTAAAAAATTACAACAGGGCCGGGAGTTTGGCTCAATGGCTTACGTGCCTGTCTGGCAGGCATGAGGTTGTGAGTTCAATCCCTGGTGCCGCAAAAAAAAAAAAATAAATAAAAAATAAATAAATAAATAAATAAAATTACAACAGTATAAAAATTAGTGACCTAAAAGTAAACTAAAACAAAAGGAAAACAACACGCTCCCCTCTCTCCGTGCACAAAGAATATTGATCTAATAAGAAACTGAGATTCTTACAGTCTTATAGATGATATGCTATCATTTTCATCTGCACTGATACAGAACCAAAAACAAAGAAGGTAAAGGATGAAGTAAAAGATCATTTATTTGAGAAGCAGTGCTATAACTTTTTCTAACAAAAATCTATTTAATGCTTTATGAATATAATTTTAGTCTTGACTTTACAAACACGTAGATGAATATGGGAACAGATGAACCATTTTCAATATTAGAATTTTCACTATTTTCAGGGATAAAAAATATTTTCTGCTGGGTGTGGTGGTGCACGTCTGTAATCCCAGTACTCAGGAGGCTGAAGCAGGAGGATCACTGTGAATTTGAGGCCAGTCTGGAACACATAGTGAGTTCAAGGCCAGTCTGAACTATATGGCAAGGCCTTGTCTCAAAAACTGAACAAACAAAAATATATACAAATACATATTTTTTTCTAAGATAATAATTCAAACAGTTGTCAAAGGTCACTTTAAAAGTAAACTACCATTTTTCCTTTACCAGTCTACTATAAAGTTTAATAAAATATGAATTTCAATCATATACCACAGAATTCAAACGATCCAAGATAGTCTAAATTTGAAGCTTACCTTTCATTGCTCTCTCATCCAATGTCCACAGCTGCAGATTGCCAGCTCCCTTTCCTTTAGAAGCCCCCATTATCAAACCGCGGAGGTTTTACGACTCCATTAATATTACTACAAAAAGGAGCTGATCTATGGTCACAAGGTAAGTCCTTTATTATATTATGCAGTTTTATAAGTTTCTGAGTATGGTACACTAATAAAGAATCACAAGACACTTTAAAAAAACTTACAAAACTACACAATATTGTAAAATAAAAAAGCTGTATCTTGATGAGTATGAAATGAGTGTGGGGGGAACTTACCTTATAACTAAAGAACAACTCCATTCTGTTGCAGTAATCTGGAATGAATATGACAGCACCAGCATAATGCTGGCTAGGGTGTTGCAAGGACAGGGAATTGGCAATCTACTGATGTTGGGGACATTGGACACCTAAAAGGAAGAACAAAGGAAAATAAATTCTAGATTTAAGTGCCTCATCACATTAATAAATTTAGATGTTAAACTCAGGTGAAAGTCACTTGATTACACAAACCACATGAAAAGGTAATAGTATATTCAGGAAGTATCTTTTTTTAAAAATTGCTTACCTAATGCAACTATCACCATATGCATATACTCCTCTATATTCCTATTTAGGGGACAAAACATCATATTAACCTTGTTAGTATACAGTACCTTGAAAAAGTGCTAGTTTTGATAGTATAATGAAATGTTTGCATGTGAATATGGAAAAAGTTAAAAAGTATTTTAACACTCCCAGAGTTTCTAAAATAAACTACCCTTGCTATCGTTTTCTCTTGAGAGAAATTTTCACTTTAGATTTTTTATTTTTGGTTTATTAAGACAGGGTCTTGCTATGTAATTTAGGTTGGTCTTAAGCTAATGGCCAGCCTCCTGCCTCAGGCTCATGAGTACTGGGATTATAGGCATGTGCCTCCATGCCTAGCTACTGCATTTTGTTTTAAAGGAATCCCATATCAAATACATTGAACACTATACATGATATTTCCATTATATTTCTAAATGAGCACTGAAATAGTACCAAAGCATACAAATAACACTATGATGATAACATTGCAATTTTCTGTGTCTTCTGATTCTGTAGAGAGAGAAAACTTGAGTGACAGGTCACATTCCTAGGAGGTAATTCACTGGGGAAGAAATCTACAATATATACTTAGTAGATATTTCACATCTTTTTATTAGTACATATTGGTTATACATATTAATGGATTTCATTTTGGCAGATCATTTCATACTTTGATCATTTTCACTCCCACCTTGCCTCCCCCCATCATTTCACATTTTTTGGAGAATTCAATGCATATATTTTAATCATATACATCCCAATTCCCTCCTTATACCCTTTTCCCCTCCCTCTTGTCTAATAACAGTTTCTGTCTACTTTTTGGTCATATTTTTTGGATTTCATATATTACAGAAAACATGTGATGCTTGTCTCTCTGAGTATGGATTATTTTGTTCAACACGATAATCTCCAGATCTATCTATTTTCCTACAAATTACAAAATTCCATTCTTCTCTATGGCTGAATAGTATTCACTACATACATGTAAATATCTACTTATCTACTACATTTTCTTTGCTCATTCACCCATTCATAGGTAGTTAGGCTAGTCTCCTATCTTGGGTACTATACTGTGCTACAGTGATCTCTATAGTTTGCTGATTTTAATTCCTTTGGATATACATACCAAGAGAGGTAAAGGTGGATCAAATGACAGCTCCATTTTTAGTTTTTGGAAGACTCTCCATACTGATCTCTATAGAGGCTACATTAATTTACATTCCTACCAGCAGTGTAAAAGGATACTCCTCAACTTCTTCATCAGCATTTACTCTTTGTATTCTTGATAGCCACACTGACTGGGGTGAGATGGAATCTTAATGTAGTTTTGATTTGCATTTCCCAAATAGCTAAAGATGTTGAACATTTTTTCATACACTTATTGGTCATTCGTACTTCTTTTCAGAAGTATCTATTGAATATATCTGCTCAAGATGTTGAACATTTTTTCATACACTTATTGGTCATTCGTACTTCTTTTCAGAAGTATCTATTGAATTTATCTGCTCAGTTATTGACTGGTCTATTTGATTTCACAGCATTAAGATTTTTGAGTTTTGGCTATATTACAGCTATTAATCCTGTCATCAAAGTATAAATATTTACTCCTATTGTATAGACTGTCTGTTGTTTTCTTTACTGTGCAGAAACTTTTTCATTTGATGTAGCTCCATTTGTTGAATCTTGCCATTATTTCCTGGGTTCTCTGAGTCCTATTCAGGAAGTCTTTGCCTGTGCCTATGACTTCAAGTGTTTTTCCTGTTTACTGTTAGCAGTTTCAAAGTTTCAGGTCTTATACCTAAGTCTTTATTCATTTTCATTTGATTGTCAATGCAAGAGAAAAGGATCTAGTTTTAATTTTCTACAAGTGATATCCAGTTTCCCTAGCATCAATTGTTGAAGAGGTTGCCTTTCTTCAATGTATATTATTAGATCTTTTGTAGTTGTAGGGATTTCTGTGTCCTCTATTCTCTTTCACTGGTTTACGTGTCCATTGTTGGGCCAGTACCATGCTCTTCTTGTTTCTATGGGTTTGGAGTATAATTTAAAATTGGGTATTTTGATGCCTCCAGTCTTGGTCTTTGTGCTTAGACTTGCTTTGGTTATTCTGGTTCTTTTGTATTTCCATTTGAACTTCAAGATTCTTTTATCTAGTTTTGTGAAGAATATCACTGGTACCTTGATGGGGATTGTTATGGTTAGTGTCTGGATGTCCACCCAAAGCCTCATGTGGTCATGGGGGTGGGCTTTTAGAGTTTATGATTGATTCATGGTCCAATGCTAGGATGATGGGTGTGAGTGCTACACTCACCCTAGGGTAGGTAGCCTATATACAATATAAGGGACAGAGGGAGTCTTTTCTACATGCTCCTCCTTTTTGCTCTGGTCGCTTCTGGTGTTTTTCACCACCATGAACTGTTGTCCTGTCATGTGCCACTCTGCCTTGGAGCCAGCTGAGTATGGACTGAAACCTCCACAAACTGTGAGCTAAATAAACCATTTCTCCTTTAATTTTGGCATCGGGTATTTTGTCTCAGCAGTGAGAGAAAAGTAACCAAGACAGGGATTGCACTGAATCTATAGTTTACTTTTGGTAATACAGCCATTTTAACAATATTAGTACTATCAAACCATGAACATGGCAGGTCTTCTTATTTTCTGGTGTCTTCAATTTCTTTCTTCAATGTTCTGAAATTTTCATTGCAGAGGTCTTCCACCTATTGTTTAGGTTGATCCCTAGGTATTTTATTTTGTTTGAAGGTATTGTGAATGAAATTATTTTCCTGATTTCTCAGCCAGTCCATTGTTGGTATACAGAAAAACTATTGATTTTTAAATGTTGATTTTATATCCTACTTTGGTGAATTTATTTATCAGCTCTAAGTTTCTTGATGGAGTCTTTATGGTCTTCTAAGTACAGAATTATGTTGTCTGTAGACAAGGATAATATGACTTTTCTTATTTGTATTCCTTTTATATTTTCTTGGCTAACTGCTCCAGCGAAAATTTCAAGAACTATATTGAATAGGAATGATAAGAATGTACGTTCTTGCCTTGTTCCTGGTTTTGAATGAAATGAAATGCCTTCAGTTTTTCCCCATTAGAATGTTGGTGGCTGTGGGTTTATTGGATAAGGTCTTCAATATACTCAGAAATGATCCTTCAAAATCTAATTCCTTTGGGGCTTTTATCATTAAGGGATGTTCAATTTTGTTGAAAGCTTTTTCTGCATTGAGATCATCATGTGACTCTTATCCTGGATTCTATTCATGTGGTATATTATGTTTATTAATTTGGGATGCTGAAACCATCCCTGGAATGAAACTGACTTGATCATGGTATACAATCCTTGCAATGTGTTGTTGAATTCAGTTTGCAAGTATTTTATTCAGTTTGCAAGTATTTGATGAATCTGTATTTATCAAAGATACTGGTATATAGCCCTTCTCCTCTTCCTTCTGTGTCCTTGTCTAGTTTTGGCACAAGCGTGATAATGGCTTCATAGAGTGAGTTTGAAAGTTTTCTTGCCCTATTTCATGTAATAGTTTCAGTAGCATTGGTGCTAATTCTATAAAGGTCTGGTAAAATTCAGCAATAACCCACATGGTCCTGGGCTTTTCTTTGTTGAGTTTTTATTAGTGCTTCAATCTCATTGCTTGTTACAGATCTATTTAGGTTTTTGTACATCTCCGGGTTCAGTTTTCAGTTTTGATATTGTATGTATCTAGAAATTTTCCCACTTCTCCTAGATTCTCTAATTTACTAGAATATTGGTTTTCAAAGGAATCACTAATAATCCTTTGGATTTTACTGGTAACTGTTACATCCCTTTCCTTTTTTAAAAATCTCTAATTGTATTAACTTGGGTCTTTTCTCTCTTTTGGTTTGTTTGACTAAGGGCTTATCAATCTTGTTTATTTTTTCAAAGAACTGACTGTTTCATTGATCTTCTATATTGTTCTTTTAGTTTCCATCTCATTAATTTAAGCTCTGATAACCACTCTTCTTTTCCTTCTGTTGGGTTTGGTTTTGATTTGTTCTTCCTCTTCTTAGACCTTGAGAGACAGAGTAGGTTGAGATATCTCTTGATTTTCTGATGCAAGCACTCATAGCTATAAATTCCCCTCTTTAGAAATGCCTTTGCTATATCCTAGAGATTATGGTATATTGAATCTAGAAATTTCAAAATTTTCTCTGTATTTCTTGAATGATCCACTGATTAAAACTTGATTTTAATCTTTAGACTCCTACCAAGTCTCTGCTACTATATATAGCACATAGAAAACAGTCAGGAAATATTTGCCTAATAAGTAAGACTAGTACCTATCTATAATTAAGACAGGTAAGAAAATATTTAATCTGCTGTGTGGTGTCTCCAAAAGGTCATCTTATTTTCAAAAGCTTTAAATGACTAATGACAAAGTGACTTCCTCATAACTGAAATAGTTTTTAGTTTTGTTAACCATTAACTGTTTGCCAGAAAGAGCCAGAATAAGAAAATATTATATACAATGAAGTAATTATCAAAACCTTAAATAAAGCCAGTTTTAAGACTAAGTTAGAGATTATTGCAACCATATATCTACAACCAAAGTCATTAAATCAAGCTAATTAGGGGTTGAGGATTCAGAATATACTTCAAAGGTTCTTACATTGTAGTAAAATAGATTTGGCACTCTAAAAACAGCTGGTTATAAAATAATGTTGATTTAATCCATCACTATAAGTGGGATATAAGCCGGGCGTGGTGGCGCACACCTTTAATCCCAGCACTCGGGAGGCTGAGGTAGGAGGAGCGTTGTCAGTTCAAGGCCGGCTTGGGCTACATAGTGCGACCCTGCCTCAAAAAAAAACCAGGGCTGGGAGTTTGGCTCAGTGGCTGAAGTGCCTGTCCTGACAGGTGTGAGGCTGTGAGTTCGATCCTTGGTGCCGCAAAAAAAAAAAAAAAAAAGAAAAGAAAAAGTGGGATATAAGGGGAAATTTTCATAAGCCTTCATCATAATAAAATTTTTGTGCCAGAAAATAAGATTTTATATAACAAATTATTTGCCTTATATTAGCAAATAATTACTGTTACTAACATACAATTATGTTTTGATCCATATAAATTCACATAAGTTTCATAACATGATTTAATTATATTTTTTCATTTACCTGGGTATCATCACTCACTGTATCTTCCTTTTTAAGAATATATTTCCAAAAATAATTAAAGAAAATACTTATGTTTTAACTATGAATCCTATGCTAAGGAAGGTAAAATGTAAATAATGAACTAACTGAAAAGAGGTCATATTCATAATGGGTTGACAACAGCTAAGACTGAGCTAAAGGTAAGGTTGAGTCTATATCATCTGAGAAGATTATGAAGGTTAAAAGTTAACACTGACATATACAAGTTTGATCAAATACAAATCTGAATTGGAGACACACAATTTAACAGAATACTCTCATTACATGATATGGTATTATTATTATTTTCATCTAACTTTCAAAGTATCAATTTGTTTTCTCCCGATACAAGTTTGCAGCATCAGACAGAATAAAAGAACAGGGCTCTTGGCAAATATGAGATTACACTAGGCTTTTGCAATCACAACAAAACTGACATTTGGGCTAGATGATTCTTTGTAGCGGGGAATGTCATATATATTATAGGGTATTACACTGTAGGATGTGCAACAGTATCGCTGGCCCCTATTGTTAAACTCGGTACATCTCTTCAACTGTGACAAGCAAAAATATCTTCAGATACTGCCAAAAGTCTCAAGGAAGATTATTACTAATCATCACTGGGTTATCCACAGAATACTGTGATCAAATAATGGGTGTTGCTATCTGTGATTACATGTGTGAAAACATTCTGATTTCTCTGTTACTGCATTATGAATTTAAATTATTTTAAGAACATAATTTCATTATAATTCTTTATAATGTGCTTCTATATAATATAATCAGTAATAATGTTATTTTGTATATTCTTAGAATTTAACATTTCACAAATATTTTCACACAGTAACAACAAGCTACCAATATTTTATTTTACTAGTTATATATCGCTGTAGTAATATTATGGTTTTGTGAGTTATCTTTGTATTATTGCACATACGAGCTATTCCAAATTTTCACTATTAGATGTGATCTGTTAAACACATCATCATAAAGTTACTTTGGGAAGAGTACAAGTTAAATCTCAAATAGCATCATAGTATCAAAGCAGGGGGAGTTATATAGCTTTTCTTACATATTGATAATACAATTGAGAACTGAAATCTGCAATACTCTTCAGTGCTGAGGTACATACTGTTAAAAGACATTAGAAAAGATAAGATTGGGCTGGGGATTCAGCTCAGTGGCATAAGTGCCTGCCTGGTAGGCACAAGGTTGTGAGTTCAATCCCCCGTACCAAAAAAAAAAAAAAAAAAAAAAAAAAAAAAAAAAAAAAAAAAAAAAAAAAAAAAAAAAAGAAAAGAAAAAAGAAAAAAAGAAAAGACTGGATCATACATTTAAAATTTTATATAAAATTTTAGTTTATGTGGAAAAGACAATCCAGCCAAGTTTCTTATGATATCTTTTTGTTGTTCAACTTCCACTTTTCCTTATATCCAATCTCTACATGAATTTTTCGTTATTGAATAAAAGATGGAAACCCCTTTGAAAATCTATAAATTATGATATACAGCATAAACTTAAAAAAAAACCAAGATTTTAAAATTTTCTTTAAAATAAACCATAAATTAAAGAGATATGATTAAAAATACAGGTTCACATTAAAAACTTAGAAATCAAAGTTGCAGAGCCTGGCAATGGCAGATAATTCTGTTTCTTGATCAGTATGTGTAAAGATATAATTTTCTTTGATCTCTTGCTTTAACTGTAAATCACAAAATAACCTTCACTTTTTAATATTCTTAATATCCTTTTTTTTTTAAACTAATGTGTTAGTTTATAAACATATGGATTTTGAAGTAAATTTCTGCCCCTGGCCAACTCCATGCCCACGCATTCCATTCTCTGGCTGCAGCCACCAGCCAACTATGAACCTGTTCTTCATTTTGTTTCCCTTTGGCATGGGGCAGCAGAGGTTACAACTGACTGACCAACCGACTATCTGACCAACCTGAAAGGGATGAGGCCAACCAGCAGGGAGAGAAGATAGGCTCAGAGGTTCAGCAGCTCTAGGCAGAAGCAACCAACCAGAGCTAGCTTCCCCAAAGGTCCACAGCTTATCATAAACTGCAAAAATGGGATCAGGTTTAACCCCAAAAGTGACTCCTACTGCACAGTAGGATAGTGTTAGAGAAGAATTCCAATGCCATGTGTACCATACTTGAGGTTTAATCAGGAGCCATTTTGGAAGGTATTAACTGTTCAAGACTGAGACCCAGAACATCTATAGAACAGCTTCCCTTCAGGGCTCCCAGTATTACCTGCCAAAGTGACTGAATGAAAGACAGACGCAAGAGAGCTGCAGAGACTGTTGGCTAGACACAGACTTCTCTAGGAAGTGGGGGCCTCTGTGCTGAGAAGCCAGGCCTTGCATGTGCAGCTTTCCAGTGTAAGCATTAAATCCAGTGGTCTGCTTAAAACTCCCATCTCAGTGTCTACATTTTGTATAAAAGATCTGACTGGTTTCCCCACCTATAAAAGTGACCACGTCCATAGCCTCATGTGGGGGAGGAGGGAAGAGAGAGGAGGTTCCTTTAACTTTTTTTTCTTTCTTTCTAATTTTCTTCTCCTGCATATTTTATTTTTCTTTTCCTTGTTGCTATTTTGTTATCTTTATCTAATTCTATTAGTTTCCTTTCACTCTTTAATATGGATTCTTTATCGTACTTCTCTCATCTTCAATTGCTTAATTTTTCAAATTTTTCCTTCTCCCATTCCCTGGCTCTTCTATCTTTACTAGCATAATCAATGAGCTTCATTTATCTTTAGACATTTAGTTAACTCTGTTATTACTGCTGAATTGTTTTCTATTGCTAGTGGAGGTACAGTTATTGCATTTAATAGATATTTAGAATCATACTTTCCCTGAAAGTAAGACTGGGTCTTATATTATTTTTATGCTCCAAAAGACACGGACTAGCAGAATGAATCAAGAAACAAAATCCAACAGTATGCTATATACAAGAAACACGTTTAATCCCAAAATGAAATTCATAGATTAAAAATCAAAGAATGAAAACCAATATTCCATGCAATGAGAACCCCAAAACAAGCAAGAGCAGCTGTTCTACTTTCAAACAAAGTGAACATCAAGCCAAAACTGATCAGAAGAGGCAATGAAGGTCACCACATATTGGTTAAGGGAAGAATTCAACAGGAAGTGGTAACAACTTATAAACATATGTGCACCAAACACTGGTGTATCCAACTTCTTAAAACAAACTTTACAAAATGTAGACACTGAGATGGGAGTTTCAAGCAGACCACTGGATTTAATGCTTAAAAGATCAGATAAACATCAACAGAATTTACTGGAGGACCTCAATTTCACTGTCACAAATAAATCAACAACAACAACAAAAAAGCAAAAAAAATCAGAGTTGAACCACATCTTCAAAAACATGGATTTAATACATGGCTACAGTGTTCCATCCAACAACAGAATATACATTCTTCTCACCAGCACATGGTTAAATAAATGCAAAAGAACCAAATCAATGTGGTTAGAAATGAAAATGCATGAAAAAGGCAAAATCACAATGGACACTGTGCAAATCCAGAAGATTATTAGTTAGTACTTTGAAACCGCTCTTCCAATAAGTTGGCAGAGTCAGAAGGAAGACAGATTCCCAGATAAGTATCAATTACCAAAATTGAACCAAGAAGATATAAAAAGCTTGAAAAACCCAATAAAAGGCAATTAAATTGAAGCAGTAATAAGAAACTTACCAATTAAGAAAATCCCAAGACCCAGTGGATTCACCTGAGAATTCTACAAGAACTTCATGGAGGTTGAAATGCCAGTATTTCCCAAACTCTTCAATGAAACTGAAAGGATGGTACCATTACCCTGAAAAGAATCAACCACAAAACAGAACTACAAGCCAATCTCTTTAATGAACAAAGATAGAAAAATGCTCAACAAGTCACTGGCAAACAAAATGCAACAAATCATCAAAAAGCTCATACATCATGACAAAGTAGACTTCAGCTCAGGAATGGAAGGATGATCCAACAATAAATATAATAGAACATAAAAACAGAAGCAAGGACAAAAATCACACAATCATCTCAACAGATGCAGAAAAAGTTTTTGACAAAATCCAACATTCATTGATGACAGAAGAGAATCCATGATGAAGAAAATAGGTACATAAGGACCTTATCTCAATCTGATAAAAGTTACTTATGACAAACTTACTGCCAGCCTCATAGTAAGTGGGGAAAAGGTGAAAGTTTTTAATCTAAAATAAAAAAAATAATACAAAAATGTACACTACCATCACTCCTATTCAATATAGTACTCATAACATCCACCACAGCAATGAGACAAAGAGAAAAAAGGAATTTGTATTGGAAAGGTAGAAGTCAAAGTACCATTATTTCCACACAACATGATCCTCTACTCCTCAAAAAATCCTCAAAAAATTCCACTAAAAGACTCCTAGAATTAATAGCCAAATTCAGAACTGTAGCAGAACACAAAATTAACACACAAAAATCAATAGTATTCTTATAAATAATGAACTCAACTGAGAAAGAAATTAGGAAAACAATACTATTCACAATAGCATCAAGAAAAATTAAATGCTGAGGAACTAACCTAACCAAGGAAATGAAAGACATCTATGAGGAGAACTACAGTACTCTGAAAAAAGATCAAACAATACACCAGAAAATGTAAAAATATCTCCTCGTGGATTGACAGAACCAATACTGTCAAAATGGCCAGACTCACAAAACTTACATAGGTACCAATTTAACATAATACCAATCAAAATGCCAACACTATCCCTCACAGAATTATAGGAAACAGTACTAAATTTTACATAGAATCAGAAGAGAATGAGAATAGCAAAAGCAATCCTGGGCAACAAAAGCAAAGCAGGCAGCATCACAATACTGAATTTCAAACTACAGTTCATAGTTACATTGATAAAAACAGCACAATATTGGAACAAAAAGAGATATGTGGATCACTAGAATAGAACAGAGAATGAAGAAATAACCCCCGGAACACTTAGCTATACAATCTTTGACAAAAGGGCCAAAATTTTTTGTTAGAGGAAAGACAATCTGTATAATAAATAGTGCTAGAAAAACTGGCTAAACAAATGGAGATTAAATCTAGACCCAAATTTCTTGCCATGTACTAAACTAAAAATTGATTAAAAATATAAATATTAAAACAGAAGCAATCTACCTAAAGACAAAACAGGTAAAATTTGCAAAGACATGTAGGCAAGGGCTTTCTGACCAGAACTCCACTTATACAAGAAATAACATCAAGAAACAACAAATGGCATCATATAAAATTAAAAAGTTTCTGAACAAAGGAAGTATCAACAGTGAAGAGACAACCTATAGAATGAGAAAAATACTTTGCTGGCTATTCCTTGGACAGAGGACTGATACGCAGAATATACACAGGACTCAAAAAAAATTAGACCCCCCCCAAAATAAAAGACCCAATCAAAAAATGAACACTTGAAATTAGTAGACACTTCCCAGAAATACATATGGCCAATAAATGCATGAAAAGAATGTTCAACATGTCTGGCCATTTGCAAAATGGAAATTAAAACAACACTGTGCCTCCATCTTACTCCAGAAACAATGGCTGACATCAAGAAACTACATAGTAAGAAATGCTGGTGAGTCTGTGGAAAAAGGAACCCCTTCCATATTGCTGGTGGGTGTGTCAACTAGTACAACCGTTACACAAATTAATATAGAAAGTCCTCAAAAAAAAAAAAAAAAGAAACAACTAAAACTAAAATTTCCATTTTGTCTAGATAGTTCCCTTCTACGTCTCTTTCCAAAAGAGGTAAAGACATCATATCATAGTACCCATGTTTATAGCAGCATAATTGATGATAGCTAAATCTATTTTTTTTAAGGCAGGGTCTCACTGTGCCTTGAACTCACTATGTAGTATAGGCTGACCTTGAACTTGTGGCTGATCCTCCTGCCTCAGCCTCCCAAGTGCTGGGATTACAGGTTAGGCCCAGCTGGCTAAATCTTGGAAGGACCCGGTAAGTTCAACAACAGATGAATGGATAACGAAATTGAGGTATTTATACAGAATGGAGTTTTACTGAGTAAAGAAGGATAAAATTGCGTCATCTGTAGGAAAATGGATACACTTTGAGACACTACAATGATTAGTGAATAAATCAGACATGAAAGTGAATAAATGATGATTAGTGAAATCAGACATGTAAGATTGTTTTGCAAGGTTTCTCTTATATAAGAAACTCAAAATATACAGACCTAATGTAAAGACAGATAACGGAATAAAGAGATAGATTTTTTTCAAAAGAGAAAGGGACAAAGAGATGGAGGGAAGCGGGGAGATGGGAAGAGTATGAAAAAAGAATTAAGATATGTTATATACAAGGATGAACTCCACAGGAAGAATGCAATCATACGTACTACAAACATATACTAATAAATAAAAAACAAAAAAATTTAAAACATAAGATATGGTATTAACTGAATAAAAAGCCTTTTATGAAGTCAGAATAAAAAATGAAATCTAAGCTTTGCAAAATGTTGTAACACTTACTATTTAGAAAGCAATAATCTGTCAAATTTCAATTATAACCGGTTTGGGTAAATTATCAATATCTTAGTATTCTACCATTCTGGAAAACTAATTTATTTCCTAGAATACAAAGGATATTTTTCCAACAATTCATCAAAATGTAAATTTTCTGTCAACCAAATCACAAAAATAGAAACAATAAAAATGATTACTTCTTAAGATCACAAAGATTCCTATGATTTAAACAATAATGAGAAAATAAAATTAAAGGACTTTCTCAAACTATATACTCCTGTAAATCTGAACAAAAAGTGTTTCTTTGAACTAATCTCAGATAATTAGTTTAATGTAAACATAAATCTGCTCTAAAATACTAATTATTTATTGAAAATAACAAAAATAACTTTTAAAATGTAGTATTTAACCTGAGTGAGAAAATGGGATCATTCTTCTTTGTTGCTTTGGTATGAAAAACTACCTGGAAAGCTGCTGTAGAAAAGATGTTCCCTGAAGCATGCTGCTAGATATTCATATGATTTCACATTAAACTCTTTATCACATATGTAATTTCTATCTTTAGTAATAATATTTATAATAATCAAATATTTATATGGAATATCTAGTCTTTGTTACAGATATACTATTTCATTTTTGATTGTGATCGCTTATGAAATCAACATTAATACTTTTAATTCGTTTGTTTGATTTGTTCGGCAACAGTAAATGAAGTCCACAGAAAAGGAATCAGTCAAAATAACTATCATTATTATCTAGTTCATAAGTTCATTAAGGAACTCCCTCACATCCTTGCTGTGAGTCTAATTCTAACAAGTATGGTTACCGGCTTGTATATAAGCTAGGGCAAACATATGGACACACACAGAGATGACAATTTACTCATATAGCCTGGCAATGAAGAAAGAGACAGAACAAAAACAAAAATACAAACAAATTCTTTCAAAATATCTGGGGTAAAAGCCTTTCAGTTTTTATATATGTAGAGTTACTGATATGATATTAGGAAATCAATACGATTATTGATATTCATAATGATGACCCATAAGTATCAAAAAAGGGTCAAATTGCAATTAATACAGCACAAGGAGTCAGACAAGTTCCCCATTAAATGATTAAAAGATGGACTTTAGTATTAAATTTTAATTTGTTATCCAGAAAATTTAGTTAAGTGGAATACCCTATTCCCAAATGATGCTAAACAAACTTATATAAAACAT
Organism: Dasyprocta punctata; assembly: GCA_004363535.1. Lineage (NCBI taxonomy): Eukaryota > Metazoa > Chordata > Mammalia > Rodentia > Dasyproctidae > Dasyprocta > Dasyprocta punctata. Next base: position 98,679 of record RJWM01002559.1, on the reverse strand, counting down.
TAACATAAACATTCTGTAAAACTAATTCCTATACTGCCTATCACATTCATTGTCAGATTTTTAAAAACAAAAATAGGGAATAATACAGAGATCCAGACTTTGTCTATTTGCTTTATGTTGTGTGGCCTCAAATTAAGCTTGATGATACAGAATCTAATCAATTAAACCCTACACATAATCTGAAATCTTCTGATAAGCACTTCCTCACAGAATAGCATATCAAGTATTGATAGTTTGCTTTCTCTTACTTTTATTCTACTTGATCCTAATGAGGAAGGCAATATGCTTAGAACTCACCTCCACTTCAAAGTGAGGTGAAAGGCTTTACAGAACAACCTTAGAATTCTTACAAAAAAATTCTTTTTAAAAATATCTTACAATACATGCCATAAATACTTTAAACCAATTATACTTAAAAGTATGCAATAGAAAAATATCAAAAGTTCTAATTTACAATATAGAACCAAAGTCATGTTTTTTGTTTGTCCGCTTTGTTTTTTTTGAGACAAGGTCTCACTATGCAGTTCAGATTGGCCTTGAGCTCACTTTGTAGCCCAGGCTGGTCTTGAACTGGCAACAATCCTCCCGCCTCAGCCTCCCAAGTGCTGGGATCACAGGTGTGTGCCACCACACCCAGCCAAAGTTATGTTTAACTGCAGCATAAAAAAGATTTAGCAAATTTAAGAGTCCTGTATAGTCATAAAATAAGAATACCTAACAAAAAAGTTTCAGTAAAAAACAATAAATCACACCTTGCTTTTTTTTTTTTTAAGACAAGGTCTTGTTATGCGGTTCCAGCTAACTTTGAACTCACTATGTAGCTGAGGCCAGCCTCACATTTGTGATTCTCTTGCCTCAGCCTCCCAAGCACTGGGATTACAGGCATGTGCCACCATGCCCTGCTACCTTGGTTTTTAAAAGACTATTCTTTCCTACTGAACAAAAAAAATCAGCTCCTTTTGTACATAAAACATCCAATAAATTTAATAAAACTACTGGTAGCACACAAAATACTATCTTATAAGTTTTTGAGGAATTACAACTGTAAATTTTAGTAAAACAGTCTTCCATATCTAGAGACTTCCTGGATACCTAAAGTATATACAAAAACATAAGTCTAATGAGGATCTAAACCATTTTTAATGGAAATATTCCTGAAACATGTTTTACAATTTTCTGCATTCTCCGAACATTAATGTTTTCTTGCTAATTGATAACTATCATTATGAACATTATTTTATCACTTAGGTTTTAACATCTCTCAAGAATTCACTGAAAGACTTCTAAAATTAGGTTCTTTAGTCCTAGTATTGAATAACTTCAGGAAGCTGTACTTTTTTGGTATGTCAGTCTCCTCCCTTCTGACTTACAGACTGCTACAAATATGCCTTTCCCAAATCAAGTAAAAATGATTACTACAAATCTGTAACATCAAACTTGCTTAATCACCAATCACATTTTATGCATGTTTACACTAACAAGTTCTGAGCAAAGACCTAGAAGTGGCTTCATAACATTTCTAAGATATAATACAAAAGATTTCTTTAAAGTGAGGACTGATTCTCTTCAATGTTTAAAGCTTTCTCCATTTATTTACAGATGTGTAATTGTGTTTCAAAACTGTGACATGACTCTACTACAGATGCCAGTTAAATAGGTATTGCAGTACTTATTTAATAAATAACAAAACTGACTGTTGTATCAACTTAGGAGGATAAATACAATGCCCTTATAGTGTAGTGTCGCAAGAACAATGGAAAAATAGAAAGTGAAAGTAAAGATTAATTATGAATTTAGAATAAGGTTCTTTAAAAAGTCACACTGATAAGAATCAAAAGTATCTGGGGCTAAATAAACAATTTATATCTGTTTTAATATTACATTTAACTAAAATTTTGTTACTATATAATACACTCCATTAATATAATTATTAAATAAGAATATTTGCAAGTTAAACAATTTCTAAAAACCTACTAGTCAAAGAATAATCAAGCAGTATACTGAGAATAGCTAAAACTACAACCTGATATAAACCAGGCAAAGAAAATTAATTTACTTGCCCTTTCACCATTTTTGACTATTAAAAATGAAAACTATATCACACAGGAGAAATAAAAGAAATAATGTTTCTATCTTTCATTAACAATTTTCATGTAATCCAGAACAAAAATTTTAAAAAGCTTTAGAAAAAAAGCAGGAATAAATTTTAATGCTGACAATAATAGGTAGAACTTTTGGATTAACACCTACCGATTTTTTTCTACTGTTTTCCAGATCTTTGAGTTCATTCTCGATTTTTGTGATTAATTCCCTGAGTTCATCAAGATTAGTGCAAATAAGCTAAAATAAAACACAAAAACACAGCTTGATAACACGTAATATAAAACACCCAAAATGTGGTAACAGAAGTTGTTTTAACACACACTGAATTCACAATAAATTATTTTCTCTGCAAACTAGTAAAATCTAGGAAAGCTCCACAGTTTGTATTTTAAGAGATATTTACTTGTTATGATGTAGGAACTTCAGGCTTTATATAAAATAAGCTGAAATTTCAACACTGGTGGTTTCAACCCATAGCTCCATTGCTTCGTTTACTTTAAAATCCAGGTACTTTCTTAACATTATTAACTTTCAGGCCAGAATGACAAAGATCTGGAAACTCATCCTAGATTTCATGGTTACATCAGTTTTCCAAGTAAATGAACAAACAAACATACCCTTGGAGAACTGTCATTATACCTTTACTTTGATTTGCTAACTATATAAGTTAACAAGCCTTAGCTACTGCTGTTGGGAGTGCTAGTAAAAAAGAACTGTGACTAAATGTAATATTCTTCAAAGATGTAAACAAAACTAAGTACACATTTTTTAACATGAATTTAGAGGTTTTTAATACAGTCATCTTCAGAGAAAACATCTGTTTCCTTTCATAATTATGTGGTTCATTTTATTTTACCTTGGTAACACTGGCAAATGGCCAAAGCAATAGTTGATCAGTTATTAATCACTCAACTACCTGGGCTTAGTTACCAACATTTTATACACTGAAGTTTCAACAACAATAGCAAAGACATTAGTAATGGCATTTTAATTTTTGTAATATTATACTGAATTTGTTCAATATACTGAACTTTTTCCTAAAACACTGTAAGTTATTTAAAAACATCTACTGTGAAAAATAAATGAAAGATCTCTGAAATAAAGCTGCAGAGAGGAAAAGTTTCAGATTAAAGAAAGTCTTGTTGCAATGTTTATATTATATGATTATTTAAAAAATATTTTTATAAATTATTAAATCATCATTATCAGTTCTGTTTGTTATGTTTATTAATTTCTATGCAAGGGCACTGCTTTCCTAAAAGGCACAGTTTCTTTTATTAGAAAAAACAAACATACAAACAAAAACAACAAAAGCAAAAGTATAAGATAATTCCCAGTGGCCATTGAGTGACAAAGGTATGACACAGGGAGCTCCTTAAATTTCCTTTATTAATAGGTTAAGACATTTAAAACTGCTGATGCACTACACAAAAATGGCAATGTGGTTCTATCCAACAGATTATGTAAAAATTACCACAGATAGTTATAAACCAATTAACAATTACTTATTAAAAGAAATATTTGCACAACTGCAAGCTCGCAAACCTGAAAAATTAGAAAAAATATCTATGTAAGTAATCCAAATCAAACAATTTCAATTCTGGGGATGTAATGCAGTAGTAGAGTGCTTGGCTAGCATGTACAAGGCTCTGGGTTTGATCCCCAGAACCACAGTTAAAACAAACAACACCTCCCCTGAAATTAATGTCAGAGAAGAAAACAGCACACAATGACCTAATGGGAGAATGTAGTTGATATTTATTAGACAATATACATTCCAATTTGACAAATCTAGGTATGAAAGAAATGCTGGTAGTCAAACAGTGAACTGGCTACCTAGGCTGATTATTCTAAAACAAGGTAAAGTCTTTAGCTTCTATTTTAACTATAAAGCCACAGAACACTGTTGGCACTAGAGCAGTTTTTAGTAAGAACTCAGTGAAGACTAAGCTTCCTGGAGCATCATCTGCTATTGTGACAGTATGTCAAATTTGACCCATAACCTGCAAATGGCTATATTAATATCATAGCATATATTTCTCATTTGCACACATGACAGAAAAATTTTTACTTACATGTTCGCTGTTTCACTATATAAAGAATAAGGGTATATTTTGCATATACTTTGTAGAAATTTGTAAAAACAATGAAGACATATACCCTGCAACTGGAGACAGCCTAAAAAATTTAAGATCTTTTAATTATCAATTAGCAATGAAAACAACAAATATTTATATTCCTTCTAAAGGAATAGATAACATAGCTTTGAAGCCAAACTATGAAAGGGTTATATAAAATACATAACACTTTCAAGTGGTTTACCCAAGTAGTAAGTTGTACTAAATCGGTGCTTCTCAAACTTCCATGTACAAGAGAACTGCATGGGGATCTTCTTAAAACAGTTTGTGCTTTAGTAGGTCTCAAGTGACATCTTATCTTTTGCATTTCTAACAAGTTTTCAAGGATAGTGTGCAGATTACACTTTTTAGTAAGGTACTAAATGATAATGAATTACAAATTGGTATGGCTACTGAACAATACTGATACTATGAAGCTAATGAGTATGAAAATTCAAAAAGATTTATTTCCAAACAGGGGATGGCATATTGAATTTCGCAATGACAGAATAACTGTCCCTTTAAAATGACATGACTCTTAAATATGAATTTCATTATTTGAGGTTCAAAATATTTTAAAATGGTAATATGTACATAATAATTTATGCTCTCTTTATGTCTGAATATACATTTTCTCTATAAATATATATAATATATACCTAATATCTAATATAGAGAATGAAGTTGAACTATTGGAAAATTCTAACATAGGAACATAATGTCAACTTCTACAACTCTACTGCCTCTTTTATAAAGACAAATTTGTGGCCTTTAAACTCAATTTCCAACAGTGTTTTTAAAAACAGAATCAATTCAGTAAGAAAAATTCACCTTAACAAGGAGAAGAGATGCGTTTCTGGAACAAAGCATAAACACTTTAAACCTCATTAGCACAAATTTGGAAAACTTATCTGATGCACAGAGCCTCTAGGGGTAAAAAGCAAAGGCCCCATGGCAGGTTAGGTTACAGTCAAGTCACATTACTAAGGTTATGAGAGGAGGTTTGCAAGTTGTTTGTAGAGGTTACAAATTCCCCAGGTGGAATCTCTTTAAGGTTGTCACACTCTCCCTCAAGAGAACCTTTCACCTGACACAATCCATGGCAAAACATAGGTTTTAGAGCTGAATGGGACCAAAAATATATATTCTGGTCCAAGCATTACCCTAGGCTAAAAAGATTTATCTCTAATTCATGTATGAGTTAATTAAGAGATAATGTAACCTAAGATGACACACTGATAGTGGAAACCATAAAACTCCTCTTCCTACTGTACAATATTGTTTAAGAGGTTTTCCTAAAAACAAAACAAAACATAAGAACAGAGCATGTATTACAGTTTTAGGATGTAACATATCTAATATTTTTCATTAAATGATAATATTAAAAGGCCCTCTCTTCAACTCAAGATGTACATAGTGCTAAGAAAAAGGAGCTCTATAGAGATCAAAAGAACTCCATGAGCAAATTTCAGAAAAACTACGTAAGAAATAATTCCTTACCTTAACGCTTAATTTAAATTACGTCCTTTGAGTAGACACTGAGTAGGTTTGAAAGATACTTATTTGTTTCAAAAAATAATATAAAGGAATAGAAACAATATGGTAAATTATATTTAAAAGCAAATCAAAGGGAAACCCAAAAATTAATAGATTCAAACAAAATTGATTATATTTACTCTCATTCTAATAAAGATTCTACAATTATAAAAATATAAACAAAACAATAAATGCATTATGCAAATTCAAAATTTATACTGTAAACTATTAAGAGCCATTAAAACTATGCAGACAGGAATTTTCTTATGATCGCCATACCAACAATAATGACTACTTCAAAATCTAAAAATAAGGATATAATTTGTGACATGAAACTAAGTAAGTCTGACAAGCAAGTTAGCAAAATATTTTTTACTACCATGTGATTAAGAATAGCTTATTTCAAGACACTGTATTTTAAAACCTGAAAAGACTTTTGAAAGTGAGTAAAACTCTGCTTTAAGGTTGAAAAATATTCATTTTAAGAGCAATTCAAAATGACAATTTACCCCACAGGTTCTTAATACAGTGAAGTAGTTAAAAATTCTAATTTCAATTTTTGTCCTCAATATTATACTGAGAGTAGCACTTTACTTATTCCTGAAATCTTCCATTGGTTAGATATGAAAATACACTTTTTCAGGGATATTTGAAGGATCTATTAACTTATGTTTGGAAACAATCCTACTATCTAAGTCTTAGCAGTTGGAGTTTGGATTTCTTTGCAAATTAGCCTTCGCAATAAATTACACATATGAAACAAGAGCAAGTACACATTGCATGAAAAATTTTCGATTACCAAAAAAAATAAAGAGTTACAGTAACTAAGGTTGTTAAATTTCAGTCTAACAATAAGTACTGTAACTGTTAAATGTGATACAAAAGCTTAAATCTCTAATATTTGAAACACTGACAATAAAATATTTCCCAATATTTTGCAATAACTGCAAACTAAAAATAAAACTTTCCTCTACATGTAAACTGCGTAACCCATCAGAACACTAGAGTAAGGATAAGTCTAAGTTTGCAATGTGGCCAAACATATTATTTGGTTTTTCACTTTTCAGATTCTTATAGACTTAATCATGTGTTGCTTTCCTAAGACCAAATCCAAGACTTGTTTCAAGGTGTTAAGTAGCTGGAAAAAATGCTAAGGTCAGTAACGGATGCTCTTAAGTCAGTTTTTAATTGATTTTCCTACTTATAATGCAGCATTTCTTCATCAGAAGCATTTGGCATGTGTATTTGAAAATATAAATAATCAGAATACCTGAAATAGTGAGCTGTGTATTAATTCTGACAATCCTATGTAAGTAGGTACTACTATTACCTCTCTGTACAGATGAGGAATTGGAGTTACAGAGATTAAGTAACTTACCCAAGGCTTTAAAGTTAGTGGGTGTTAGAGGTGGCATTTAAACTCAAGTAGCCTGGTTCCAGAATCATGTTTGACCACCATGCAGACTACCCACTTAGACCTACTGAATCAAGGTCTTTGGAGAAGAAAACCCAAAGAATCTTTTTTGTAATAAATACTATATTTAATAAACTATATTAATTTATACCATATAAAGTTTGAAAACCACTAACACATCTCTTAGGAAAAAGTAGCACAGATAATGTTAGTTCTTTTATAATATACAACATGCAAAAATCCAATTCACTATTTGAATGTCCACAGTGCATACTCTTAATAGGAGTAGGATGATTATTTGCTTAAACAAAGGTTTAAGTATTAGATATATCAATAAATAAATATATATAAATATAAATATAAATACGTGTTCTTCTTGAAACAAGGAGGCAAGTTTGACTTCCAACTTTTAAAAATTCAACAAAAATACTGTTACAAAGTTCAATGAAAATACTGTCAAAACAAAAATACTGTCAAATCAGATCTCATTTTTTAGTGCATTAGGACTTCAAAAAAATCTGACAATTTAATTCCTTATCTTATTTCTCTTTAAGTACATTTTTTGACAATTCAAAGAGCACACTTTTGGCAAATAATTCTCTTTTTACAAATGAGATTTAACATTACCAATGAGTTATTTTCTTCAGTAAGATATTTTAGAATAAATAATATAAAGAAAATCTTGTACTTAAATATTTCTATGTCATTTTTTTTTAATATGAGAAGTGTGTTTTATTTATTTGTGGTACTGGGGATTAAACAAAGGACCTTGGCACTGAACTATATTCCTAGCCTTTTAAATACTGTTTTCTTTTGAGACAGGGTCTCAAGTTGATAAACTGTCCAGGTTAGGCAACCTTAAAATCTGCCTGCCTTTGAATTCCACTGTGCTGAGATTATAGGCATGTGCCACCACACTCAGTGTGGTAATGTTACATTTAAAATAACTTGGATAAGAAGAGTAACTTGCAGAATTTTAGGTACTAGATACCATATCACTAGAATTTTTAGGAAAATACATTCACTAGTTTACTAGATGATAAAAGTATTCTTACATGTGGGCAAAACTGTAAGTTCTAGTTTTCAAAGTTTACTAAAACTAACACTATCTCTCAGTCTGTTAATGTGTTTATTTGAAGAAAATAACCTATACCCTTAGGAGAGTTGTCAATTTTCTTTATGAGTAATACCATGGTATTCATATTGTCGATTAGACACAAAAACTTCCCTTCTCATGAGACTAGTCCTCATCTTAGTAAGACACACGCATGCACACACACATACACACACCTTAAGAACCAGGAAGGGGACTTTATCTATTTATTTTGAACAGCTCAATCTATCAAAACATGTACTTTTGACCTCAAGTTTCTGAGAGTGGTGCACAAATGGTCAATAACTAAAAGCATCACTTAATATACAATATAGTGTTTTTCAAGCTTTTTGCCCATAACCCATAATTAAAAATATATTTTACAATTTATGTCATTGTGTAATACACACAAATGAAACCAAAGTTCCAGGAAAAAATGACTGCTCATATTCATATTACTGTATGTGATAACACTGATAATTTCTTTTCTGTTTTAGTTTTATCAGCTTAAAAAAGAAATGTTAGTCACTAATAAATAGCATCATTAATAAATAGCAGCCACAATTTTAAAAATCACTGTCTATGCAATCCATGTCATTTATCACATGTAAAAGTGTATCCACTAATATAGGAATAGAGAAAATACTAAAAATGGGACAGATCTGCCTTAAGAGCTATAGTCCCACAACTAATGCTGTGAGTAATGGGGGACAAAGTTAGTAGGAAAAACAGCAAAGGCTAATGTGACATTATTGGAAGCATGATGATATAACATTATCATCAAATTTAATGTTACATTAAATAGCATTAAGTGATATGTTACAAACAGTGAATGACAGAAAAGACTTTAAGAAAATTATAAAATCTTATTATTTTTACTGAATATGTACGTACAAAAAGATTATAGAATGTTTGCAATTCTTCCAAGAATGTCATTAAAAAATACACCCGAATATTCAATTTTCATCAGTTAGTAACTTCCCTCAAAACGGGTTATGTCTACATTTTCTAGACAGACATAATTGAAAACTCACATTAAATATTATTGATATTTTTGCAGTGACTGTCTCTTTATTTCCATCTCAAATATTCGAGACCCAAAACTTCATTGTAACATTATCTATTGACCATTAAGTATGAGCTTATAAAACATTTGGAAATAGGTTAAATACACTACTACAAAGAAATTTTTAAACAAGAGTGTCCTTTGTTGAAGAAAACATTTTTTATAAAACAGAAAATAAAAGTATTAAGGTGAGGTTCTCTGCTTATTCTTAGCATTAGCTATAAAACTCTTCACATATTCATATGGTAACACATACAATTACTTTTATTGCAGAAATGTTCAAACTTTAATATTCTTTCTGAAGTTCATAAATAAGAGTGAAAATTATTTGCTTCCAAGTTAATCTACCATTTCCATACTTCCCAAATAAATGAGACTGGATTACCTAGGCAATATTATGATATATAAATTACAATTTATTCTTGGAAGCCTTCATTTAATATATTTGCTTATATAATGTAGAAATGCACATATACAAAAGGATACATGATTATACATATACATATATTTTTATAGAATACTTCTAACAAAACAATATAGCTTAGATTAAAACAAAACAAAACAAAACAACCCACAGTCTTGACTGTCAGGAAAAAATAGAAGTAAAATACTACAAAATACAGATTAAATCTTAGCTACACCTGTATTTGCAAGGAAAAAAGACATTTTCAGAAACATTTCATTAAAAATAAATGTATTACAGTTTCTTGAAATTCAGTCAACACCCCAAGGAATGAAATAAACACAGGAAAAATTAACCTAAAAATTTTGAAACAAAGTTGAAATATTTACCTGAAATTCTGGTAGGGCAGGTGACTTTGTGACAGTTTTCCTCTTCTTGGTAATTGCTTTTTTAGATATGGATTTTTTTCCTTTCAAGATTAAGAGAGAAAAGCTTCATAATGCTGTTTACAGCACTTCATTAACAAAAACCAAATTACACAGAGCCTTGAAAGTTAAATTATAACTAACAGTTGGTTGCTTGTGAGTCAAATAAAAATGGTGAATCGAAACAAGCCCCGGGAAAAGCAAACATTAAACTGTAACTGTCTGTAACAGACATATTAACAAATGCTGCCTTACTTACATAAGAATCAAACTACTATATCTCTACTGTTTTGTGTAAGTATCAGAATTTACTGCAATAAGATTAAGCAAACGGCCACATTACCACTGCTCAGTTAAAATGAACATTCACAACTTAAAATGTGACTATAACACAGGAAAAAACTCTTACCTTTAACAATAACTTCTGTAGTGAGAACTTGCATAAGCACTATATCTGAAGATCATGGTCTCTAGCCAATCTAATGTGAAAACCCCTTAGTAGTTTAAGAAACAAGGTTTCTCTATTCCTTTAGCTCTGCACTCACGTGGTGGGCTGACCTTGGCAGTACTCAATATCCAAAGTTTTAAAAGAAAATAAATAAACGTCTCCTTTTAAAACACGCCAAAGTAATTCATGTAATCAGAAATCATTGAAAAAAATAAGTATCATATTATTAAACACAATCCATAGCATACATATAGGGTCTATCTACTTCTTCATATTCTACTTGATAAAGAAGATACAGAATACATAAACTTCTATTTTTAGTAAGGAACATGTTAAAGCAGTTTCTCCCTCCATATAATTAGCAAAAAAAAAAAAAAAAAATTAACAAATTGATTGCTGGTAATTACCCAACAAATGCTACAGGTACAATAAGGAGTTACAAAACGGAGAGCTTGTCTTTAAGGAGTTTATAATCCATTGAATGGCATGAAAAAAACAGTGGAAAATATTTCTATGTTAATTATGGTTCACAATTATCTGTAGGCTAAAATCAGCTTAAAATTATTTTTTCAAAAGGGAAAATAAATGTATATATAAAGTAAATTTGCTGTACATAATTACTTCTAGTTGCTCCTTCCTAAACATTTTCCTAAATATGTCAGGGGACGTGATCTGAGTGAAAATTTGATTGTACCATTTTATTCAAATGAATTGATATAATTCTGTCTATAATTGTTATTTTCTATATTACTTTTTAAATCTGATCACATAATGTAATTTGGATAATTTCTAACAATAAAATGTATGTACACTATGTCTGACCTACTGCAAATTTTGAGCTGCTGAGATTCACAGAGGTTTTATTACATCAATTTGCCATCATTTGACATGACTAAACATTTATTTTTATTAGTACGTTTATATATTCATTATGGAGAGTTGGTACCTGTTCACAACATATCTTAATTCTTTTTACATTCTCTTCCTTGACATGTTTTTAATTAAAATAATCCAAGATATACATTTTTTCTCACCACTGTTACTTCCTTCTGTGCTTATATCTTACCTGTAATAGAACTAAATGTCTACGAAAATAGGTAAGTTGAGTGAACTGCTTAAACAAACAATACGCAGGGAAAAGTGGTTAAATTCTTGGTATCTCCATCATATAATAGCTCAAATGAATCTGAATGCCAGGATGCCTTTTCTCTGTACACCATTCTTATTTTTAAAAGTTCATGGGAAGAGATTTAATGATCTTGCTAACTTAAATCTGGCAAAGCTTTATAAAGTATTGTTAATAAAAACATCAATTTGAAGGAAATGAAATCCTTCCTCCAGTACTGCTCTAATTAACTGTAAAAAATGATTTGATTCTGTATTCATTTATATTAGTCACCACGGATGGTCCCATGAATTTCATATTGCCATTTAGGCATTAAACTCAGGTACTAAATTCTTTTTTTTCACCCTCAGGGACTAAATTCTTAATTAACTCTAGCAACCATTCTACTTGAAGGGATAAAGATGACATGGTTACTGGTTATTTCAGTTCAGTGTTATTAAAATGCTTTAATGCTATGAGTTACTGGAGGTAGCACTGTGTTATTCTGTAGTGGTTTTAGGATTGAGTTACGTGAGTTTGAATATTTTCTATAACTACCTACGAGATACATGACCTTGAGCAAACTGCTTCATTTCTCTATCTGCATCTACAGAACAGGGATATTACCTATTTTGTGAGAATTAAATGAATTACAACATGCAAGAATTTAGACTATTGTGAGACACATGATGTTACCAATAAATGATAGGTAATGTTTCTGCTTTATGTAAGCCATGGTTAGAAGAAAATCTTTTGTTTCTTTAAATTGTTTTCTTCTTTATCAGAGTTCTCACTCATGTGTTCTCTGTGCTACCATTCTATATTGTACACAATATTAATGAATGCAACACTTATTATTGAGTATTGTAATTATTTAAATGTCTGTATTCTTTACGATATGTGAATTACTAATGACAAAAATCACATTTTCACTTTTTATTTGGCATACAATAAGTTCTGAAGCAACACAAAAATCTTTTAACCAGAAATTTTGCTCATCTAGGGGTGGGAGGAAAAAAAGCAAGTATTTACAATTCTGTACAACTAGTTAACTTTATTTTACGATAGAACAACATTGACAATGACTTTAAATAAATAATTTACGCTATTTCCGAAGTTTCATAATATAACCTAGCAGTGGTTGTAGGAAGACTAACATTTATTGAGAGCCTACTATGTGCCAGATACTTAGTTCAGTGATTTACATAAATTACCTTATACAATTCTCAAAATGACCCTCTAAGGCAATAACCTATTTTAATGTTAGACAAGTAAAGGCCAAAAAAGATTAATTTAGTTACATATCACACAGTAAGTAAGCACTGCAGCCAGGGATTCTAACTCCAAAGTCCAAGCTCCTTCCATTATGTAAATCTAATTCACAAAAATAGTGACCATTTAACTGACTGATCCCAGGTTTTATTTGCCAGGCTTTCTACATGCTAAGTTCCGTGCATTTGCTATTCTAATTAATCTTTATTAATGGAGAACTTGTAGTTAATATGTATCTACTCTTATAAAACAATATAATTCTCAGACCTGGGACTGTGGTGAAATCAGGAGTCAGTTTAGAAACCACACACAATTTCACGAATGGTGTTTTAGCTTTATGTTATCCTTGAGTCACAAAAAAGACATGTAAAAATGTCCACTTGTGCTTGGAAAATACCTCATAATAAATTCTAGTACTTGGGAGGGTGAGGCAGGAAGATCGCTGGGAGTTTGAGGGCACCTTAGGCTTAGGTTACAGAGTGAGTTCAAAGCCAGTTTCAACCACATAGCAAGACTCCATCTCAAAAAAACAAATCAAACAAACAACAAAAAAGAAAAGAAATGAAAAGGAAAGGAAAGGAAAGGACAGGACAGGACAGGAAAGGAAAGGAAAGGAAAGAAAAAAAAATTCCCAACCTGAAAGGGAAAGTTGTAACTATAATATCTATTTACACTGAAAACTGAGGCACAAAGCCTTCTAGAATCTGGAAAAATACCTTTTACGACTGAAATAAAGGTCATTCCCATTTCAACTCCTCGTTTCTCACTTCACTATTCATCTCTACCTCAGTCCTCTGTTTTCCCTTGTCTGTTTTCACTCCTTAGCCCATTTTAATGCATTCATAGATTAGTGATGTTTTAAAATTTTCCCAATGCATTTACTACTCCCTCAGTGTTTTCATTTTAGGACTGCTGATAACTGAATGGACAAAAGACATCAGTTATTGTTAAAAGTAAAAATTCAAGAATATTTGCATTTATTAAATAGTGAGCATGGGCCTGTTATGTGAAGTCACAGAAATGAAGTCAAAAGTTAACTCATGTTTATTAAATATACATGTCGTGTTAACATTGACATTCTACAGAAGTTTCTGGAATGTTCTATCTCTGACTAAGCAACCTGAGTCTTAAAAAAGTTGATTTTCCTTCTATTTTCCTTGCCTATGAGCAAACTTCTCATCATACTGGCAATTATTTAGCCTTATATAATGCAATAAATCCTAAAATATCCTTTTTCCCTCTTTAACTTACAATATTGAACCAGATGGCAAATTCTATTTCTTCTTCCTAGTTATCCTCTACCTCTCATTTATGGTAAACCCTGCCAGCTTTTTAGTTTTTTCCTTTTTTTTTTTTTTTTTTTTTTTTTTTTTTTTTTTTTTTTTTTTTTTTTTTTTTTTTTTGGCAGTACTGGAGATTGAGTCCAGGAGTACTCTACCATTGAGCTTTAGCCCTTTTCAGTTTTTATAAATTCCCCAGGGTGACTTTGAATTTGAGATCCTTCTGCCTCAGCACGGCTGGGGCTTACAGGTACATACCACTATTCCCAGCTAATATCCACTATTCTTCAGAATCCTTCATTCTCTGTAAAACCCTGCTAGATATCACAGCACATACTGGGTTTTCTTTTGCCTGACCTCTTATTATGGTGTCTCTACCTATATTTAACAATTACTAAATTGAGAAGGCTATTTGCCATTTTGTATTTTAGTTTCTTAATCTATATGAGAATAAGAGCCTTTATCTTAAGTACATTAATCAATTTAAATGATCTGCTTGAAAATAATGTCTATTTTAAGTGGGGAAAATCCTCCAAACTAAACTGGTTGAAAATGATTAACATAAAACATCACAGCTTTCTATCACTGTGACTGCATCTTCAACCATCTTTGTTTATTCAGCTTTTATAAAGTCTCCTAATTTAAAAATTTTCTATTTTAGCCAACTCTACCTGTTCTGTCAGGTTTTATAAAAAGTCCCCTAATTTAAAAATTTTCTAATTTATTTTAGCCAACTCTACCTGTTCTGTATAAATATATTACTGAAAAAAAACAAATTATTCACTAAGGAGGTTGGTTCAAGGAACTACAAAATACAAACAACAGAATCCTATGCAGCCATTTATGATGATGCTATAAATTTAGGCCTAAAGTCATTCATGATGCACTGTTAAATCGGAATAAAGCAGACAATAAAAGAGAATGTATGGTATCATCCTATTAAAAATACATATGCCTTGAAAAGGATACAAAAATACATAAAGATTAATCTTAGTTATAGCTGGATGAATCATATCAAGTGTTCATTTATTTATTCAACAGATTCCTAATCAAATATATCAGAACACTAGCATGCTATTTCTAGTTGACTGAGATGACACCATGTTCAGAACTGGCAAGAGCCAGTTGAACTCTCTTGCTTGCTACCACAGTGAGAATTAGTTCAATTTTAGAGAGAAATGTGTGTCAAAGGCATTAGAACTGGGGTTAGAAGTGTAGCTGAGTGTACAGTTCTTGTCTACTGTGTTCAATCCCCAGTACCACCAAAACAAATTAACAAACAAACAAACAAAAACAATTTGGGAGGCTGAGGCAAGAGGATCACAAGTTTGAGCCCAGCCTGGGCAACTTGGCAATTTAAGCAAATTAGTAAGATCCTGCCTCAATTAAAAAGTTAAAAGGGTGTCTAGGGATATAGCTCAGCAGCACAGCACCTGCCTGGCAAGCATGAGGTCCTGAGTTTGAGTCCTGGTACCCAAATAAATAAACAAATACACGAACTTGAGAAACTAGGTTGGACAAAATTAAACAAATCATTTATCCACAATAAAGGTCTCAAATCATTTATCCACAATAATGTCCAAAAGGTTCTGAATACTTTACAAAATGATTTTCACAGCAACAATGCCTATTCTAAACTCTTATGAGATTTTTAAAAATAATCTTCATTTTATTCATTTATTCATTTATGTTTTTGAGACAGTCTCACTGTGTAATTCAGGCTGACCTTGAACTCACTCTGCAGTCCAGACTGGCTTCAAACTCACAGTGATCCTCCTCCCTCAGCCTCTCAAGTGCTAGGGTTACAGGTAGGCACCATCACACCTGGCAATATTCATTTCATGTAGTCTGACTACTCATTCACTTTTTTTCTGTAGAAACTGTGTTGGTTACGGTGATACCCCAAACCTTGCTAGGGTATTATTTCATAAGTCTTATATATACTATGTTACCATTCTAAAATCTGAAGATTTCTAAATTTCAGAATAAATCTGATGAATTTCCAAAACACACTGGGAACCTCTACTACTGCCAAATACAAATCCATAGAGGGACATTTTTCAAACTATGGCCTGGAGCTCATTTATTAAACGTGTGAGAAAGGAAACAGTGGATTAGAATATGACCCCAAACTGATTATAAAAAGTCATAAAGTGCCTATACCTAATCAAGGATTACAGGGCAAACTCCCAGAAAAACAAACAGCCTGAAATGATGTAAAACAAATGTGCTGGGCTGGGGATGTGGCTCACCTGTTGAACTTTTGCATCGCATGTGTGAATTCCATCCCCAGCACAGCAAACAAACAAAAAGCCAAACCAAACCAAATAAACAAAAAACCCCAAATGCTTTGTTGTTATTATGTAACATTTTATGTAATATTCTTATCAGTAAGGAGTTTAGTATCTAATAAAAAAGACAGTTGGTCTACAATCACCAAGTACTAAAGAGAGATAGAAACTATATTTGCCACATCCAAATATTTTACTCACTGAAGACCTGACTTTCTAGAATTTGCTCTGAGGATAAAATATATAGACAAGTACATTATTTTCTTTGATTTTTATCTATGGTAAGCCTTTTTTCTCTAACTAAACAGGCTCAGAAAGTACATAACTACTTTCTAAATTTGCCATCTGAAAGTTTTCATTCACTTGTCTAGAACTGGATGTGAAATGACTATAAATTTTCTCTCTGATTTCCAAATATTCTGAACTCTGATTTCAAAAAAAGTAATACACTTTATTACCTTGTCATATAAATTCCTTTTAAACTATTTAACATTGTTTTTATTCTTGCTACAATTTATATAGAAAGTATTATCAGTGTCTATTTTATTAACTACCAAAAGTTATAACTGACTTTGAAAACATAAAGTAGTATTAGTAGTTAATATAGTTTTAGTTGGCAATGGTATTAATAAACCAATACTATATACTTCAGAATTTTAAAATATTTGAAATTTTAAATATTATTTTATGTGTTGAGACTAAAATCTCAAAACAAACTTGCCAAATCCATCAAACTAAATTTATAAAAACCTAATGCATTTCTTATAAAACTTAAAAGGCTTTATTTCTGGAAGTTACTTTTTAAAAACTTGTTCCTATTTATCACCTGGTTCAACTATGATACTTTCAGTTCAAAAACTTCAGTCTGTTTTTATATTTAACAATGATTAACTACATACATGTTTTAAGACACACTGAATTGTATTTAACAATTTGAATGATTAAGGTATAACACAACTATGTTAGCCAAACAAAACCTCACTCATTTGCCAAGTCAGCATCAAAGTTTTGCTAAATCTTAACTTTGCTACAATGGAAAGAAATATAAACTTGAAATCCACAAATGATGACGAACTACAACTTGTTTTAGTATTTGATTCTAGTTTTTTCCCTAATCAATCAACTTTTTACAAGGGTTAATGAAGTTGGTCATATGCTTTTCTCTCACCTGTTTTACAGATAACCGAGACAATTAAAAGATAACATGAAAAGAAAAAGGACTAGAGTAATTTAAAAAACAGGGCTACTAACACCTAAAGACTTAATGGGACTTCTGTAGTTTAAATAGGCTGGTGAGAAGTAGGATATTTAAATTTGATGAAAGACAAACTTACAAATCCTTTTACAGACATATGTTTTATGTCTTATTAGCTGATGTAATTTCCTTCTTATAATTATTTTTTCTGGATATGGAAATATATACTAGAAACAGTGTTGAAAAATATGTGATGTGGGAAAAAACTTACACCCAGAAAAATAATCTGACTATTATGGTTTAAGGAGTTGAATCTTGGCAATGCTGTTTTCTGCTACCAACACATACTCTACAACACTTTCACTGTGCTTTGTGTGGGAGAAAACACTTACCATAAGTGATGGTAAGTATCACTTACAGAAGTAAACATAAAATTAAAATGCCCAAATATGCTCGACTAAGTTAAATTCAAATATGCTACACCATTATCTTTTTGTTAGTACACAAAATCTCTTCTGTTTTAGGTTTTAAATCATGGAAAATAAATAAAAGTAAACACACATGTGTGCACACACCCATACCCACACACACACACACATACACACAAATTTATTCTGTCAGTTTCCATGATCCATAATTGAAAAAAACCACTTGAATTAAACCTAAATGTAAGTTTTATCCATTTATGTTAGCTTACCAGATTTGTGCTTCTTGTGTTTTGCTTTCTTTTTGATGATCAATAACTTATTCTGGATCTCAGGTTTGTAAGACTTGAATGTAAGAGAATGGAGATTTTCACGCTTTCTCTGTAAATTTTCATTTAAAACATCCTTCAACTTCTTTTTCTTCTTTTTCTTCTTTTTTGCCCTCATCTTAGTTAGTTTTATTTTCTTGGGGTTCTGCAGTGACTGCTCTAGCAGAATATCCCTTACAACTCTGTGGCAGTTAATCTCTGGATGATCAATGTGACTTCCATTTACATGAATCTGGCAAGACTTTAGAGCATTTTCTTTTAATGGACTGGGTTCAGTTTTTATTCTAGAAGCTTCACCATATTTTTCCTGATTTCCTATAAACCTTATTTCACCTGGACTGAGTGGCTCTCCAAAGCCAGTAACTTCTCCTGGACTCCTTGGTTTCTCCAAATTTTCTTTACAACAATCAGTTTTTTTCATTTCGCAGGGCCTGAGAATTCTAATTTCACAGTTGGATTTTACTTCCATTTCAACAGCAGTATCATGATTATCAAAGTTGATGTTAGCAGGGGAGCAAACTAGATCAAAAGTAATTTCCTGCTCTTTCTTAAAGGTAGAGGGCAGGCCTTCTCTACTGCACCTATGTTCTGTATTACTTGAATTAACACAGTCACTCCTTAATTTCTCCAGTTTAATCCGAGGTACTCTTTGTATTTTAATGGGTGGAACTGGAAATTCTGGGGCTCGAAAGGGTCTTTGTTTATAAATCCGTACATCTGCACCACAGAACTGTGGAAAATGTACATATGCGTTCTCCAAATAATCATAACCAAGGATAACTTCCCTGCATTCATGAATTGGCTGTCCAAGTACAGCATCTTGAACTTCTTTTTGTGTTTCATACACGAAATCACAGAGACCTTTAAGTAACCATACTTTTTGGTAGAAAGGTAGCTCATGAAAGGGTTTTTCATCCAAGGGGTTAACCTCTCCAAGAACTTTAAAAAACTGAGGACATAATCCAAGTTTTTCAGCACAGTTATTGGGATTTTCAGTCTGCCCTACGGCAGTGTACCACTGCTGCACCTTCTGCCTCAATGCTGCTTCCCAGGTCCTATAAGGCAAAGTGGGTCTTCGATGTAAGGTAGGTCTGCGATGGGGAGGACTTAATAGAGAAGTCATTATTTTAGACAGAAAAGCATTACACTGAGGCATCAGAAGACAACGTTCTAGTTCATAGAAGACTATTTCTGGCAAATTAAGAATTTGCTGGGCTAAACACAGGAAATGGCCAATGGCTGGAATTTCCCACATGTTCTCCATATAAGTTGGAGCTGCTTGAGCGAGAAGTTTTCTTTCCCATTCTTCTATTTCTTTTTGACAAGCCTCTTCTGCTTCTCTTCTCTCCTGTTCTCGAAGCCTAAAGAAAATTTAATAGATTATACTACTATTAAAGTAGAGAATACCATAAAACACTAGTTTTTTTCCCATTTTCTTTTTTTGGTTTTTACAGACAAGGTTTCGCTATGTAGTTCAGGCTGGCCTTGAACTCACTGTGTAGCCCAGGCTGGCCTCCAACTCATAGCAATCCTCCTGGCTCAGCCCCCCGAGTGCTGGGATTATAGGCAAGTGCCACCATGCCTGGCCAAAGCACTAAATTTTAAGGTTATGCTTATCTTTGGTCAATAAAGCAACCGACTATTCTAGTTTTTCACATCAGTACAAAATGCCCCATAAAATGTATCTTTTTTTTTTCCAGATTAGGAAATAATGTATCATTTCACCCTAAATTTTACTGATGGAAGATTACCACTGACACAGTCTTCTAAGTAAGATTCTTCAACTTACAATGCATATCAACTTCATTTACTAAATAAAAACATTAATAAAAGCACTAAATAAAAGCAAAGGAAATTTCTTAAGTTTATTGGTACATGTTAGGTATACATAATGATTACATTCATTATAGGGAATTTGTACCTATATATGATGTATCTGTTTTTCCCTACCTTCCCTTCAACCCCTCTTCCCCTCCCTATTTACAAAAGCTTAATTTCCATTTTTCCCTTCTTTCCTCATTTTTCTTTTTCATTCCTTACTTTCCCCCGCCCCACTCTCAGCAGCTCCCCTTCCCATTGAACATTTTCTTCCTATTTCGTAATATCTATTATACATTTTGGTAAAGCAAAGGAATTTGATCATAGTAATTTCTAAAAGTAATCATTACTTCATAAAACAGCCATAAAGATGTTCATATTTTTGACCCCATAATTCCATCCCTAGGAAGTTATACTAAAAATAGAAATACTTCGCTGCAACCAAAAAATTACATACTTCTTGGTGTTAACTAGAGTTTGATCATATAAGAAAAACAATATTCTAAAGAAATGTCATTACTAGGTAGGATAATAAATCAACCAAGATGTCAATTAACAGATGAAGAACTAAGGAAAATGCATTGTATATACACAATGAAATATTATTCAGCCATAAACAGATTGAAATCATGTCACTTTTAACAGCACAGATAGACTAGAGGTCATTATGTTAAGTGAAATAAGCCAGCACAGAAACACAAATGCCAAATGTTCTCACTCATTTGTGGAAACTAAAAAAATTAATCTTATAGAAGAACAAAGTGAAATAATTATCACTAGACACTAAGAAGGGGACTTATGGTAGGGTGAGAAATGGAAAGAAGTTAGATAAGAGGACCCAAACACAGAAAGGAAGAATTAGTTCTGGTTTTCTACAAGACAATAAGGTAATTTTTGGCTAAAATATTCTATGAAATACTTCAAAATAACTAGAATAGTACGACATTTCCAACATATTAAAATGGCTTTTTGTTTTGTTTTGTTTTGTTTTGTACTGAGGATTGAACTCAAGACCTGTGAGCTGAGCTACATCTCCAGTTCTTTTTTAAATTTTGTATTTTGAGAGGGTCTTGCTAATCCCTGGGTTTCCTAGGCTGGGCTCTGCCTCATGATTATCCTCCTTCAGCATCCAGCCTCCTTTAGGCTGGGATTACAGGTATGCACTACAATGCCTGGCTTAAAAGCAGTAGAGTAGCTAGAGTTCACACCACTAGGGGTGGTCCTTGGATTTGCTGCCCCTCAACATTTCTGAATCTTTCTAAATGCCACCCCAAAAATGTGCCACCTCAGCTAAGCCAGTCCTAAAAGGTGATTAAGAGATAGAAATGCTTATTGTACTGATTTGATCATTACACACTGTATACATGCATCATATTTTCACAATGTGCTCCATAAAGATGTGCAAATACATCTCAACAAAAATAACATTAACTATTGAAAAAAGTGAGACAGAGAAACAGACAGACAGACAGCAAGATATAGTATTAAATCAAGAAGGTGACAGTACAATGCTTCACAAAGTAGTGATACTGAGCATTTTTTAAAAAAAATTGCTTTACTGGCATGTCTATAAAACCTCCTTAATTTAAAAAAATCATATAAAAAGATAGGTATAAATTTCTGTAATCCTAGATTAGGCAATAGTTTTTAAAAATGACACTCAAACACAAAGAAAAAAAGAAGAAAATAAATGATGTCATCAAACTAGAAATTTGTGCTTTTAAAAGATATTAACAAAATAAAAAACCCACAGAATAGAGAAAATTTGTGTAAATCATAAATCTACTACCTGACTTATATGTACAAAGAGAAGCAGCCCAGTTAAAAGATGGGCAAAATACATGGAATACATTTCTGTAAAGAAAATATCCATAGACAAATGAAAACAACAAGTACACAAAAAGATGCTCAATATCTATCAGGGAAATGAAATCAAAATGACAATGAGGTATTATTTCATACCCATTAGAACAGCTATTATAAAAAAGACAGATAAAAAATATTGGTGAAAAAGTATATTGAGAACAGAAAAGCTGAAAATCAAATACATGTGTTCATTAAAAGAAACCAGAAAAGATACCTAATCAGTAAAAGAAATAAATGCACAACAGATCACTCAACTCAAAAGTTAGTTTTCTGAAAACATTAATAAAACTGATAAATCCTCACCAAGACTGATCAAGGAAACACACACACACATGCACACACACTACCAATACCAGAAACGAAGATGGGCAAATCCTACAGGTCATATGTACATGAACATATAAAAACAATATAAAGATATTCTGAACAATTTTATCCCCACAACTTAAATGAAATGAACTTTTTTGAAAAACGTATATTAACAGACACAAGCAGCATGAAAATCTGAATAATTTTGCATGCACTAAAAGAAAGTACATAATTAAAATCTTCCCCACATAGAAAAACCAAGGTCCCTCAAGACTTCATTGCAAGAATGTCCTAAATAATTTCAATTAATAAAATTATTAGAAACAAAAAATATAAAGCAAATATTTTTTAAAAAGCAAAAAAGGAAGCAATTAAATAAGAAATTACCAGAATGATCTAGGCAGATTTGAAAAAGAATTTGTAGAAATAATCACAAAAGTAAAAAACTCTATGGACGGGTTAATTGGTGCTTGTACACAAAAAAATGAAGAGCTAAGTTTCAAAGAATTCATGCAAAAAAGACAGATTTGGAACACAAAACTAAAGGAGGACTGATCAAATCTAAAATACAAACTGGGCATGGTGGTGCATGCTTGTAATCCCAGCACTTGGGAGGCTGAGGCAGGAGGACCATTACAAATTCAAGACCAGCCTGGACTACAAAGTGAGTTCAAGGCCAGCCTGAACTACATAGCGAGACCCTGTCTCAGAAAGACCAAAAATCTAAAAATTAAAATAAATAAATAAATAAATCTAACATACAACCAGGTGGTACTCCAGAAAATAAGAATACAGAAGAGAGTTAGGAGGGTAGTAATAATGAAAATTTTCAAGACTTAACGGCTGAGAATTTTCCAGAACTGATGGACATAAATCCTCAAATCAGGAAGCCCAAGAAAATGGAAATTAAAGTTCCAACAGGGTATATGGTAATAAAACAGAAAATTTTACAAAACAAAATCAAACCAAAAAATTTACAAGCTATTTGAGGGGGAATAAACAGATTACATACACAGGAATGACAAACTGGAACAAGAATTATTAATAGCATCAAAATAAAACAACAACAACAGTATCTTTAAAGTATTGAGCTTCAGAAAGGACAGATGTACATGTAAAGGCTTATACATGCCTAGCACTTCCCCTAAAGAGTTTATAAGAATTGATTTTATTACGTGTGATGGTATGAACAGTACTTTAAAGAAAACAAGACATTACGGTAGGCATTGCTGATTTCCTATCATCTTGTGAAGTCAAATAATGCTTTTACTCTTTGTTTTGATTGGCTTTAGTCTGTTTTGTATTATTTGATTTCAATATGTGTGAAAGTGTGGACAGCTATTTTGAAGAGGACATGAGACATTACAGTAGAGCCACTGTTGATTTCCTGTTGTCTTGTTTTGAAATCCTGTGTTGCTTGCATTGTTTCATTCTTACCTGCTTTGTTCTGTTCTGTTTTGTTTTGTTTCATTCTCTTTAAAAAAAAAAGTATTGCGCTAATATTGTCAAACTAGAACTGTACAACTTAAATTAACATTTATAGATGAAAGTAAAGCATTTTCAATTAGACTAAAATAACAATCTTTAAAATGTCTTCTGCTTTTATCCAAAATTAAGAAACATGGAATCAAACTTGTACTCTCCCTTGAACCAAGTAAATCCCGATAAAATACATGAAACAATAATTTTTTCATGAACCTAAGCATCAAGCAAAGGACAGCAATTCCTGAGAGATAAGAAACAGACAAGGGGGCTGGGGATTTAGCTCAGTGGCACAAATGCCTAACTGGCAAGTGGAAGGTCGTGAGTTTGATCCCTAGTACAGAAAAAAAAAAAAAAGAGAGAGAGAAAAACAAAAGAAACGGACAAGGAAGTTTAACAACTGTCCCCATTTATTATTGCCTCAAGAGAGTTTCTAGACCAAGATGCAGAAAGAGGATGCCCAGGCTAACCCCACTGACTCTCCGGAATTGAGAAGTCCAGAGAAGTCAAGGCAGCTAGAGTCTGAAGGCCACAGTAGAGGAGAAAGGTGCATAAAAAGAGAACACCAGAGATTTACAGGACATTATCCTGCAGTATTCAGAGTACTGACTAGTGCATGCATTTAAAGGGACAACCCAAGGCTAGAGAGGGAAAGAACATTTAAAAGATTAGAGAAAACAATACCTGTTCGTACCAATCACATTGATAAACTCGAGTCATAATTCAAAGGATATTCAGTAAAATACTCAAGAAGGCCTTGTTTTAGTAGTACAGAATAATTAAATCTAGGCTAAGAATTGTGGTGGACCCAACTAACAAATCACAAAAGATCCAAAATTAACACACCATTTCCAAGTAACAACTGTATTTTCAGGAAAAAATTCAGGATTCATAGGAATACAAAAATACTTGGCATTTATCAAGGTGAAATTTACAATGTTTGGTATCTAAACCAAGACTACCACCAGTCATACAATGAAAAAGAAATACATAATTTATTTTTTTATTTATTTATGTATTGCAGCACCAGGGATCAAACTCACAACCTCACACCTGCCAGACAGGTGCTTAAGCCACTGAGCCCAACTCCTGGCGAAATACATAATTTACGATGAAAAACAAATCAATCAAAATGAACACAGAAACGACATGTTAGAATTAGCAAACAAAAAGATTATTTCACACAGTCAAAATTTCACTTAACTCAGAAGATAAAAAAGACCCAAATTAAATATTTAGAGATGAAACATTTGACACAAAAACACAATGAATAGGGTTAATGGCTGATTATACACGACAGAAGAAAAGATTAATGAATTTAAATACAGGGAAAGAAACTAGCCAAATTGTGGCCAGGAATATAGCTCAGTGGCACAAGTGCATGCCCAGCAAGCACACAGTCCTGAGTTTGATTTCTGGTACAAAAACAAACAAACGAACAAACAGAAACTAGCCAAACTGAAAAGGAGAAAATACTCCTATAGTACATACTTAAAGAAGAAAAAGTAACCACTGGAAGAAAGTCTATGATGCAAGAAGGACTGAGAATACATCATATGGATAAATACAAATAAACATTAACAAAAAACAGTAATATCACCTAGGGAGTAAAAAAATAAGAGTTGAATTATTAGTTAACAATAAGATGGATGAAGCAGAAGATATCAAAATTTAGAAAAGAAATACAGCATGCAAATTCTTGATGAGTGGAAATAGTTGTGGCTAAATCTTCATTTTCCACAGATATAGGTTAACAGATAATGCTAGAATGAAAAAAAAATCAAGAAATAGCAACACAAGCATTCATTTAGAAATGTGCAAGTAATTACCAGAAGAAATAGTTCAAAGTTAAAATAGATGATTCTGACATACAGGCTTAAAGCTGAATTAGAATGAGACTACTGTGTCATTAAAAGCCTAAACAGTAGCCCGGCGTGGTGGCTCACACCTTTAATCCCTCGGGAGGCTGAGGTAGGCAGAGCGTTGTGAGTTCGAGGTCGGCTTGGGCTACAATGCGAGCACAAGGCTGGCCTGAGCTACATAGTGCAACCTGCCTCAAAAAAACCAGGGCTGGGAGCTTGGCTCAGTGCCTTAAGCGCCTGCCCTGGCAGGCGCGAGGTTGTGAGTTTCATCCCCGGTGCCGCAAAAAAAAAAATAAATAAATAAAAAAGCCTAAACAGTACTAAATGACTTTTAATCAAAATAAAACTTTTTTTTTTTAACTTTTTGAGGCAGGGTCTTGTTATGCAATTCAGGCTGCCCTTGAGCTCATTTTGTAGTCCAGGTTGGTCTTAAACTTGCAACAATCCTCCTGTGTCAGCCTCCTGAGTGCTGGGATTACAGGCATTCTTTTTTTTTTCTGCAGCACCAGGGACTGAACTCACAACCTTGTGCCTGCCAGGCAGGCGCTTAAGCCGCTGAGCCAAACTCCCAGCCCTAGTTGTTTTTTTTTTTTTTTTTTTGAGGCAGGGTCGCACTATGTAGCTCAGGTCAGCCTTGTGCTCACGCTGTAGCCCAAGCTGGCCTCCAACTCACAGCGCTCCTCCTACCTCAGCCTCCCAAGTGCTGGGATTAAAGGCATGAGCCATCACACCCAGCATTACAGGCATTCTTAAATCAGTGTTTCATAAGCTAAAGAATATTAGCGAGGTAATTAAAAAATTCTGACTTTCAGAATTAGTGTGCATAAAATTGAGTTTCTCTACACTCCATATGTTAAAAAAGTAGGAACTTCTTCAAAGTTTTGTTGTTTACCTATAGATAAGGTTGAATTATTTCCCATAAAATTGTAATTCAATTCAGGGTTTGTTTAAGTCTGTTGTAGAATTCTATGTATGTTAAACTATCAACCTTCAAAAAAGTGGGTTTATTTACCACACGAAGTTGATTTTGGTCAAACTTGTCATAATCAATCCTGACTATAAAGTCACTGCAAAATCATTTACTAGCTAGAAAAATATTTTATACTGGAAGTCTGGAAATTATCTCTTCTGATTGCTCATACAAGTGAAAATATGATAGTGTTTATAAAAATTTTCTATTTTAAAAATCAGAATGCATAACATCTTATTTTTCCCAAAGGGAATGAGATTATAATATAGATTGAATATCCTTATCTGAAATGTCTGGGACAAGAAGTGTGTTGGATTTTGGAATATTTGCATACACAATGATATATTATTGGGGATGGGACCTCAGTCTAAACATGAAATTCATTTGTTTCATATATAATTTATATACAATGAAGGCACTTTTTATACAATATTTTTAGTGTACCTATGTTTTGAGTGCAAACTACTAGGTTTGTAAATTTTGAGTACAAATTCAACCAGGTATAGTTTTCCATTTGTATATTCTGAAGTTTGTATTTTTGAATCAGGGAGGCTCAACTTACATTAAGGAGTACCAAGTACGAGAACAGATACAAAGAAGTAAGCACCAAATAGGGGAAAAATTCCAAGAAAAAAAATCTTAGGATTCTGAAGGCAATGGATAAATAAATGATTAATAATGAAATACTCATAAAGAAGAGTGTTACATGTTTCTGCAGAGGTGAGAAAGTAGAGGTTGGGGAAGAAAATGAAAGAGGAAGCTGGAGTATATGAAAAAAACTTTCATGGACTTATTTTGGCCTACAGCATTAAAAAGCAACCTTTGACTATTGTATACTAGTAACATGGAAACTATTTATTCATCGGATGGAGATTTAAGAACACATAAATGGATAAAAAGACAATTTCCTCAGGCTTTCAGAGGTCAAAGTAAAAACTGGAAATACACAGAACTTGCCTGGTAGGCCAAAGTTAGCACCAACTGGCTCACTCTCAGATGTGGAAGAAAATTAGATAATGATATCATATATACATTCTGTTAGTTCAGTTGCCTGGGAGGGCCATGATACAGTTGAAGTGCGATGCTGCCATCTATGTGTACCACCTAAGTCATTATTTACTACAAGTAAAGTAAATAACAGATTAGTGCTATTCTCACTGCTGTTTAGCACCCAGACCATGGATACTAAAGAAGTGTGACAAGGAAAAACAAAGTACAAGGTTGATTTAGGCCACCAAACATGAGAATATTTTAAAATGTAAGAAATACTACTAGGGATTAAAAAAAAAGTCAATCCATATAAAAAAATGATATGAATCTTAAGTTTGTCTACATCTAACAGTAGAATTTCAAATTATATGAAGCAAAATCTGACAAAACTCAGGGAAGAAATAGATTAAAAGATCATTACACTAAAAAAAAATTTGTATATATAAGCAATAAATAATTATATATTAAGTAATTATATATTAAAATTTAAGTAATTTATAATTACACCAAAAACATAGGTAAAAGTTAATCAAATATTAAAAATTGTTTACACTGCAAAATACTAAACACTGTTGATGGAAATTAAATATAATTATCCAGAAATTAATTGATAATATCTATGCAATCATAATCAAAATTCTCTTGATTTTTTGCTTGAGCAATTTACAGTATCATTCTAATGTTACAGGTAAACATGAAGATCCTAATATAATCTAACAAATATGGAAAAAGAAAAAAATAGTTGGTAGACTCAATGCTATAGTAATCAAATCAAAATAATAAAATAGACCTGAATAAGTAGGACAGAAGAGAATCCAGAAAGATTCAGAAATATATATTCAACAAAGATGCAAAGGAAACTCAGTGGTGAAAGAATGTTCCCCCTCAACAAATGATACAGAAACAATCAGTTAGCCACATGATTAAATCAAACTTTTATCCTTGCCCCATACCACTCAAAAAATCTAACTTCAAATGGATAATAGATATAACCATAAAACTGAAACTTAAAAAAGAAAAAACCTAAAGCTTAGAAACTTTAGGGGAAAAAAAGATTCTCATAACCTTAGGTAAGTTAATAATATTTCTTATACAGGTTACAAAAAGCACAAAATATTTTAAATATTGCTAAGCTAAACTTCAAATATTGCTAAGTTTTTCTCATAAACTTGAGGAAGGGATACAGTTCAATAGTAGAACACTTGCCTAGCATGTTCAAAGCTCCAGATTAATTAATTAAAATAAAAATTTCTAGGTTCAATAGTACAACAGTTCAATAGTAGAACACTTGCCTAGCATGTTCAAAGCTCCAGATTAATTAATTAAAAATTTCAGGGTCTTGAACTGAAAATAAAAAAGAAAGCCAATGGACTCGGAAAAAGTACTTGTAATGATTTTGTATCTGACAAATGACTTGTACCCTGAATATATAAATAGTTCTTATAATTTAATAATAAAATGCACAGGAATAATATAAAGTGAGGATAATGATTTCTTTTGAGGATAAATAGTTCTTATAATTTAATAATAAAATGCACAGGAATAATATAAAGTGAGGATAATGATTTCTTTTGAGACGGCAGAAAAAGCATAAGGAACTTTAATTTCCTTAAAAATTGCTGGGCTGCAGCACTCAGGAGGCTGAAGCAGGAGGATCACTCCAAGTTCGAGGCCAACCAGGGTTACAAAGTTGTTTAAGGCCAGTCTGAACTACACAGTGAAACCTTATCTCAAAAAGATGAAGGAAAAAAAAAAGCTGGATTGTGGGATTGGAGGGTTTATTATCTTATTTTTTCCCCCCTTCCCTTTTGTTAGCAATGTTTCAGATACATAATAAATAACGTTCATCAAAGAGAATTAGTACATTTACATATCACATCTTGATCCTTTTTACTTTCCCTCCAATTCACTCCTAGCTCCCTCTACCCCAAAATCTCATTTATTCTTTGCTTCATGTTTAAAACATTTTATAATTTAAAAAGAAAAGGGGGAGCCAGGGATATACCTCAGTGCAAGAACTATGGGTTCAATATCCAGTACTACTCTCCCAAAAAGTTAACATGATGCCCCAAAAGATACCTTGAGTCATGTTACTCCCTTACATTTTGATAGTTGCCAAGACACATCAGTAGAGAATTTTTTTCCCATGGTTTATTCCTTTATGTTTATTTGAAGTCAAGGTGCACAAAAATATACATTAAGGGTTGGAGAAAAAAGATTTAGTCATATTTCTAACTTCACACTAGCCATTCCTACTTGGATCTTAAATTTTCCACCACTATTGCAAATCACTTATTCAAACTGCTCTTTCCTCCACCTGGAATCACATCTTACAACTTTATTTTCTTTACTGTTTTCACTGTTTTACACATCACAAGAATGGTGTACTACTTAGGAGCACAAGCTGTATAGCCACAATTCCCAACTGTGCCACTCAAAAATACCAGACCATGGGTAAATTAGTTCATCTCTGTGCCTCAGGAAAAACACTGAATACATATAAGGTGTTTAAAGCTAACCTTGGCAAATAAACTCAACAAATGTTAACCACTCTATATCTTGTATTACTATTACTATTACTTTCTGATTCAGTTTGTTTCTTCCTTTATTCTCCTTTTATCAAAGAAGGTACCAAGTCTTGTTAATTGTTCACATTTCTCCCTATTTTCTGGTGACCAGTATTGGACTTCTAGTCTACTACAGTTTCTTCCTTCCCTTTTTTTTTTCAAGTCTCCCCATTCCACCTATTATATAATTGTCAAGTGAATTTTTATTGCTTTTTATAACCTCCCTCTTTCCTATAGCAGGGGCTCTGTTCAAGGAAAGAAAAGTATTTCAAAGTGGATTCCTAAATCAATCACTGCTATACAAAGGATGACAGCAGAAAGTCTTGAATCGGAGTTTTAATCCTACAAGTATCAAAGCAAGTTATAGTTTTACTATAAGAAGAGTAACATACTATAAATTCCTTTAGCATTTCAAGTCCTGATTACATCAGAAATCACTCCTAACATAGTTTGAGATTTAATTTGGTATAAAAATTCACAAGTCAGGTATAGAAATTTGAGTTTTACTTATTCTCTGGACTCTAATTTCCTTTTGTGGTAGATAAAATGTTATGTCAGCCTCACCACTCTATGCTCCCAGTCTCTGCAAGGTACCACTAACTGAACTTAAAACTTACATAAACACTTTCCTAGTGAGTTCAAAATAAATACCATTATGCAGAAACTAACACCAATGGAGGAACTGCCGGAGATGAATTGACATGTCATTATTAACTACATAATCTCTGGAATGTCTATTTTCAAAGGTCTCTGATTCTATTTAAAACTGTAAGTATATAAAATTTCTCTAATTTGAAATTTCCTTGAGACCATTTCTAAAAATCTAGAAGGAATACTGCAATCTTTTATAAGAATTACAACAGTATAGCTTCAAGATAATTAGTTTGAAAGTTTAAAACTTACATTTTTAAACAAATTTCACTGTGGTATTTCATTCTGAATTCATACTTAAGTGACAATGCATTTTGGCATACTAAAATGGGCTCTGAAATTTGATATGGGTACATAAAAGTTACACAAATACTCTTTAGAAAGTAATTCCTGGAAATCTGAACATCATGAAACTTATTTTTTTTTAACAATTACCTTTTTTCTTCTTTTGCTCTCAGCTGTTCTTCCTGTCTCAAAACTTGAACCATTACAGACTCAAAAACTCCGCTTGTCAAGCCTGCCAAACTTCGAGGTGTTGACCGACGCCTCGTTGAAGTACATGCAGTCCCCTTCTCATCCTCCAATCCATAATAGCCTCTAGATGTAACTGCTATCGTTGTCTTTTCTCTCAAGTGCCTTAGAGAAGAATAAGTCAATTCACAAGGTCAAATATTCTGGATAAGCAGTCAACCCCTTTCACTAGCATCTTAAGATGAACACCTTCTGCTAATTGCATAAAAAATGATCAGTTAAGCCTTACTTAGTCATGCTCAAAATTTTTATCTCCACATATTTTCTGACCTGCTCTATTCTTGTCATGAATTTCGTCTGACAGTACCTTCTTTACATTTAAAAGAATAAATGAAACATTACAATTAATGTTGAAAGTATGATTTCTTGCCAAGCTGGGCATGGTGGTGCACACCTGTAATCTCAGTACTTTTTGAGGCTGAGGCAAGTGGATCACCGTGAGTTCGAGGCCAGCCTGGGCTACATGAGTTCAATGCCAGCTTGAACTCCATGGTGAGGTACTGTCTCAAAAATTCAAAAAACAAAACAAAAAAATGCACTACTTCTTCAGTAGAAAAGAAGTTATTGTTTGTGATATATTTCATACTGTCATTGGTTTAAGAAAACGTACAATAATACAAAAACACTTGGGGAAAAATTTATGATATATAATTGTAGGCTGAAATTTGGAAATCTTCTAACTAAACTGTAAAAAGAATCTAGGAATCTAGACTTCCTCTTCAGTCATACACAAATGTTTCCTTACTCTATAATATTCTTATTAATATACTGATACTAATCTAATTCTTTAAAAAATTATGAAAATTAGTTCCTTAAC
Source organism: Dasyprocta punctata (assembly GCA_004363535.1). NCBI lineage: Eukaryota > Metazoa > Chordata > Mammalia > Rodentia > Dasyproctidae > Dasyprocta > Dasyprocta punctata. The sequence continues at coordinate 66,314 of RJWM01002559.1, read as the reverse complement.
AATTGGCTTAATTATCCATGAATGCCCTTGATGAATTTGAAATAACTGATTAAAACCACTGAAAAAAAAATTACATTAATCTTGCAAAGTTTTAAAGGCTAGTCTAAGTACCAACTTCTAAATTTGGATTTATTATATGAGAATTAATTACAAAAAATGTCAGGGAAAATACCATTCTTCTACCAAAATATGCCAGAGTCTCTGAAGGTTTTATATACGTTGTTTCTACAATGACAAAATCAAGTAGTCAGAGCAAGCAATTAATATAGCATGTAAGAATTTATAAGAATTAAATGTTGATCTTGTATGTTCCTGCTTCCCCACTGGCTAAAAGTTCACTGAAATACAAACCTCTGTATAAAGTACACTCAAAACCTTTCCCTCCTTTGACTATATCCATAGCAATTTATAACTCTAAATTAGAATAACTATATAACAATCTTATACTCACTGCCTTCTAGGTACCGTGAATAGCTTTCTACTAAAATGAAAGCACTATTATACTTTTTCTGTTATAAAGAGATAACACTAAAACTGATTCAGTTTTAAGTAGGTCAAAAACTTCACTGGTTTTCTAGTAGTACTGAGGAACCAGGCTAATCTACCATACTATTTCAGGATGTGATCCTTTAATGCATAATAATGTATAATTATATGACAGCTAAATAGTAAGGAATTGTGGATCCAAGGAAACTAGCTAACTAGAAATAACACATACTGAATAGACGTACTAAAATTCATTTTAGTATCCTGTTCTTACCAAATGACCTAACTTGCTCTGTAATTTTAATTACTTCTTCACCAATACTAATAAAGCAGCTTTATTGAACAATAAATAGTACATTAAAAAAATTATGACACCAAAGGTCACTGTGTACATAAAAAATTAGTGATAACTCAGTAAGTATAGAGTACTAAGAATAAGGAAAGTTAAAGGAACCAAGTCACATGGTTGTTATGTAATAAATCAGGAATGACATTTTACCCTTCAACTACAGTCTCGTAAGTACACAAAAGTTATGCTACTTTTCAAAATAGGACTTTCTCAGAACAAATACTATTAAGAAACATCCTTTATTATCCATCAAAAATAAAAATTTATAAACTTGGTATTTATCATTTATAATTTTAAAAACTGAATTAACTATGCTGTTTCTTATCAATATACAAAGATTTAAGAAGAATTCTATTACTTAGTGTTAGGAAGAGTGTATGGGAAGAAAAATTCTCATATAACATTAGAGAGTGTGTAAAATGGTATTCTTCCAAGTCAATTTGGCAACTGTGATTAAGGTTTAATGTGAACATATCTTTTCACTCATCATGTCTCAAGGAATTTACCCTACACATACACCTCTACAACTATAAGCAATAAGATATAACATAGCATGTTATTTTAAAAAACTGGAAACCTAACATTTGCTGTAAATCTCACTATCAACTAAATTCCCTATCTTAGAATAAGTAGATGCAATTTAATTGTACCATAGTCACGAATTTGGATAAACTGGAGAATATAAATAGCCCTCTGATTTATTCAGTATTCTGTGGAATACTTTGAAATACTGCTATATTTAATTATCTCAAAATATCTTCCTTTAATAATGTTATATGTTAAAAGTTAAGACTACACACTTCGCTTCCACTCGTGCATGAAGTGAGCAGAGCTAGAGACATGAACTATCAAAGAAACCCAGCATCTGCTGGCAGAGCTGGTTCCTGGAATTAAAGCAGAACCAGACGAGGAAACCCAGAGTCTGCTGGCAGAGTCAGTTCCTGGGATTAAAGCAGAACCAGATGAGAGCAACGTCCGTTATTTTTACGTGGTCAGTGCTGGTCCCCAGGATTCCCCCTTTGAAAGAGGGACTTTTAAACCTGAACTATTTCCACCAGAATAGTACTCAACAACAGCACCTAAAGTACATTTCATAACCAAAATTTATCATCCTAATGTAGACAAGTTGGTAAGAATATGTTTAGATATTTTGAAAGAAAAATGGCCACCAGCATTGCAGATCCACACAGTTCTGCTATTGATCCAGGCTTTATCATGTGCACCTAATCCAGATGACCCATTAGCAAATGATGTAGTGGAGCAGTCCACAAAGACCAACGAAGCCCAAGCCATAGAAACAGTTACAGCATGGACTAGGCTGTATGCTATGAATAATATTTAAGTCGACCTGATCATCAAGTTTGTGCCACTTCTCCTGTTCTGTCAAGACTTCATCCTTTTTGTTTGCATTTAATGGACACAGTCTTAGAAACATTACAGAATAAAAGCCCAGACATTTTCAGCCCTTTGATTAAATGTAATTAGCAAATCTAAAAAAAAGTTACTTATATATATCCAATTATCTCTGATAAGTAGAGACTTGTATCAACAAAACTAAGCTGTCATGCATAATCGCTGATACAATATATGTAATCTATTAATTATATTTGTCGTAATTCTTTTTTGTTATTGGCAGATAAAGCCACTGAAAAATAACTTGGTAGTACAGAAGAATTTGGTAGAGGTAGTAACAAATTGGAAAAACTGTATAGTTAATGTAAGTTTTTCCCTGAGAACTAGGAGAAGCCTGAAATTATTCAATTAAATAAAAAAAAAAAAGTCCAACCTAAGTTACTTAGTGTTACATATCTGCTAAATTGAAAGTCTTTTTTTCCTAACATCAGGATTTCTGCAACATAAAACAAGTTTAATCCCAGCATAAGTCAATGGAGGAATCTCAGGAAGAAATGTCGCTTTTTAACTTGAAAATCAAAATAAGAGGTGCTGAAAACCAAGGGACAGGAAGTGCAAACTGGCAGTTCTCTCCGTCTCCACTTCACGCATGTGTTCTGTATTTCTTAGTTTTAAAAGCCTTTGATGTAAAACAATAACAATCAGAACTTAAACAATGGATACACCTATCCTATCTGAAGAGCAAAGATGGGCCAAGAAATTTTCCTGAAGAGATAACAGTGCTTACCTAAAGAATAAACAGGAATTTGGGCTTAATATGGCAATATTAGTTCATTTGTTATTATATCATTTATTAATTCAAAACTTACGATTGTTATGCATGGTCCAAACCTGAAAGATGCAATGGTAAATAAGACATTCTCTGCCTTCATAGAACCACAATCCAGATGGAGAGAGAGTTATCCTAACATAATGTTTTGTTTTGTTTTGAAGTGTTATAAAAAAAATAACCAAGAAGTACAAGGAAAAAAGCAATTAATCTGTATCAGGATTCACTGAAGAGGTGATATGTCAGCTGGGCCTCAAATGAATAGACTTCACCTAGACATAGGAAAAGAAAGTAAAGAGGCTTTAAGCAGAAATTTAGACACTTCAGATGTGAAATTGTTCTGTACTTCATATCTTATTTCTACTTATTTCCTCTTTCCTTCTTTCTTACCCCTGTTTTCTTTCCCTTGGACCACTTTCCTATTGCAAGAGATCCGTCCCTTTGTCCCCTTCTGTCCATCCTTTGTTATTCTCTTTGTACTCTGCCTCACTCAAATGAGAGATACCATAGAGTATTTATTTAAGCTCATGAGTCTGGTTCATTTCACTCAACATTGTATTTACACAAGAGTTGCAAGTCTGTCGTTCTTTATAGCTGAGTAGATTCCATTTCATATAGACACTACATTTTCTTTATCCAACTGCCTGCTGATATGGCTGTTTTTAGGGTTTAGCTATTACAAATTGTGCTGCTATAAACAGAATGTATCACAGTGGTATAATGTCTTAAATTCTTTGGGGAAGGCACTTAGCAGGGCGATAGCTGGGTAACCTGGAATTTAAAATTTTAGTTCTTTGGGAAGGCTTCATACTGATTTCCATAATGATTATACTAGTTTACATTCCTCCAACATTACAGGAGGGCAATACATTACTCCAACAATGGAGGAGGGCTCCTTTTAAACTATAGGCATGTCAGCAGTTGTCATTGTTTGATTTCTTAATGATTGCCATTCTTTCTGGAGTAAGATGTAATCTTAGCATTGTTTTAATTTGCATTTCTGTAATGGCCGGAGATGTGGAACATTTTTTCATATATTTGTTAACTATTTGCATTTTTTCCTCCTTGACATGTCTGTTCATTTCTCTTGCCCATTTCTTGACTGTCTTTAACTTTAGGCAATTTAATTTTTTTGTGTTCTTGTATCAGATAGTTGAATGTGTCTGGTGAGGTTTCTATGTCCTCAATTCTGTTCCACTAACCCACGTGTCTGTTTCTGTTTCAGTACCATGCCATTTTTATTACTATTGCTTTGTATTATAGCTTGAAGACAGGTATTCCTATGCCTCTGCTTTGTTCTTTTTGCCCAAAACTTGCTTTTGCTACTGAGTCTCTTTTGGTTCCACGTGAATTTTAGAATGGTTTTCTCTAGTACTGTAAAGTATGCTGTTGTATTTTGATTGGAACTGCAATGAATCTGTGCAACAGTTTGGGGAGTATATCCACTTTGACAATATTGGTTCTGTCTACCCATGAGAAGTGGACATCATTTCATTTCCTGATGTCCTCCTCAATCTCCTTTTTCAGGGTACTGTAGTTCTCTTCATAGAGGTCTTTCACTTCCTTCGTTAGGTTAATTCCTAGGTATTTCATTTTTCTTCTAACTTCTGTGAATAGTATTGTTTTCATAATTTCCTTCTGAGTTCATTACTGGTATACACAGATGCTAGTGACTTTTCTGTGTGGATTTTATATCCTGCTACATTGCTGAAGTGGGTTATTAATTCTAAAAGTTTTTTGGTGCAATTTGGGTCTTCTATACAGTCCATCATGTCATCTGTAAATAACAATCTGAGTTCTTCCTTTCCTGTATGTATCATTTCTTCCTCTTGCCTGATTGTTTCAGCTAATGTTTCAAGTACTGTTTTGAACAGAAGCGATGATAATGGACATCCTTGTTTTGTTTCTGATTTCAGGGGGAACATTTTTGTTCCCCCATTTATTATTATTCTAGTTGTTGGTTTGCCATGAATAGCTTTCATCATATTCAGGTATGGTCCTTGTATACCTGTTTTCTTCAGGGTTTTTATCATGAAGGGGTGTTGGATTTTGTTGAAAGCCTTTTCTGCATCTATTGATTTGATCACATGGTTTTTGACCCTGCTTCTTTATATGTGATACTTTAATTTACTGATTTATGTATGTTGAGCCATCCTTGTATCAATGGAATAAAACCTCCTTGATCATGATATATGACCTTCTTGATGATTTGCTGCATTCTATCTTACTGAGGATTTTTGCATCTTTGTTCATTAATGAGACTTGCCCACAGTTCTCTTTTTTATTTGGGTCTTTGTCCAGTTTTGGGATCGGGGTGATACTGGCTTTTAATGAATTTGGGAGCATGCCATACCTTTAAATTTCTTTGACAAGCTTGAAGAGTGTTTGTAATATAACATCCTTAAAGTTTTTGCAGAATTCAGCAGCGAATCCATCAGGATTCAGGCTTTTTTTAGTTGGTAGGTTCTTTATTACTGTATCAATTTCATTAATTGCTATTGGGTTGTCAGATGCTTTTTTTTTTTTTTTTTTTTTTTTTTTTTTTTTTTTTTTTTTTTTTTTTTTTTTTTTTTTTTTTTTTTTTTTTTTTTTTTTTTTTTTTTTTTTTTTTTTTTTGGTGGCACCAGGGATCGAACTCACAACCTTGCACCTGCCTGGTAGACACTTAAGCCACTGAGCCAAATCCCCAGCCCTGTTATTGGGTTGTTAAGCATATTTATGTCTTCTTGAGTTAGTTTTGGTAATCTGCATGCATCTAGGAATCTGTCTATTCAAAATTCGCTAATTTGTTGGAATATAAATTTTTGACTAGTTACTGTCTTCTGGATTTCCATGGTATTTGCTATGATTTCACCTTTTTCATTTCCAATTGCATTGATGTGAGTCTTTTCTCTCTTTGCTTGGTAAGTCTGGCTAAGGGTTTATCTATTATATTTAGTCTTTCAAAAAAACAGCTCTTCAACTTGATTTTTTTTTTTTTTTTTTTTACTGTTTCTATAGTCTCAATTTCACTGATTTCCACTGTCACCTTTATAATTTCCCTCTTTAATTTTGGCTTGGGGCTGGTTTTTTGTTGTCCCTCAAGAGTCTTAAGATTTGTCATAAGTTATTTATTTGGCTTGCTCTGTTTCCTCAATGTGCTCACTGATTGCAATGAATTTTCCTCTTAGAAAGGCTCTCATGGTGTCCCTCAGGCTTTGGTGAGTTGTATAGTCATTGTCATTAACTCTGGAAACTTGATTTCTTCTGTGATCCACTGGTTGTTCAGGAGTAAAAGAGCATCACATGTTATTGGACATTTATTAATTCTATGGTTTTTATCACTGATTCTTAACTTTTTTTGAGTCGTGGCTTTCTTTTTTTGGGGGGGAAGGGAGTATCAGGAATCGAATTCAGGACCTTGCACTTGCCAGACAGGTGCTGTGCCACTGAGCTATACCCATGGCTGAGTCGTGGCTTTCTGACAATATAGTAAAGTTTCTCGTTCCCTTGCTAAAAAAACTAATGTGCACATATGTGGGTACAGAACTCTGATTAACAGATTTAAACCTTAAATCTGTTAAAAGGCTTGAAGCTCATACTGAACTATAAAAAAGACAAATTTTAAAAATCAACCAAATGGCTATGAGGTCAATTAATATAATACTTTGATAAAGTGCAAAGCACTATTGTGAGAGGTAACCAGGGGTATTTCATTACTCACAAAACTCAAATGAGAGACACATTAAGTAGTGGCTATACAGAATCAGCCAAAAAATGTATACATCTGGAAAAGAAAAACCTGTATAAGAATTTTAATACTAAATGTATTGAGACAGCATGAGATTAAAACAAGTTACCTTTGGCCTCCACAACTACAAGAGGTACTCTCAAAGTAGTGGCCATTAGCTTCCAGGCACTTACTAGTATGGTGATCTGCTGAAGTGTGTGTACATTTTTTTGATGGATTCTGTATAGAACTACTCACAGCTAATATATAAAAAAGATCATACAAACAAGTTTAAGTGGATACAAGCAGTTAGGAAATTGGGACCCGGTCCTTCGTCTTGAAGCTAAAGTTTCTTTTTTTAAAAATGTTGGTGCTATTTAACATGTTAACTACATGTAGCAGGATTTACCGTTAAAAGTTAATGCTTTTATATGAATCTTACTCGTTTTTCTGAGATTATAAATAAAGTAGCCTGCCACAGGGATTACTATCACATTCTAAACTTTACTGGAGGACTAAACTATGAAAAAAATACTTGCCATATAAAAGTCCAACAGATAAATTTTTACTCTATAGAAAATAAAAATCCTATTATGAAGCCACCTAATTCACTCCCTTTTAACAAATTTAGCAAAATTACAGTATGTCATCATGTTAAATTTAATAACTGACTTAAAATATACAATCAGAACCTGATGGATAAATTATACTTGTTTAATCCCCCCCCAAAAAAACACAAAGTGATCTTGAATTTGCTGTATCTTCTAGAACCAAATCAATGAACAGGAAATAGAGGACAAAGAAACAGAATATTACTAGCAAAATTCAAGATTGTAGGAAACTCCAAACAACCTTGTTACGTCATGATTTTGTTTCTGAAGGGAAAAAAGGAGATTAAAAGACACATGAACTGATTAATCATTATGTGGACTTACTTTGTTCATTAAAACTATATAAACAATTTTAAAACTAAAATTTAGAAACAATGAAAAATGTGAACAATGACTAGACCTCTGTTATTAAGAAAAACACTTTTGGTGTAATAAGGTATTGCATATTTAAATAAAAAACTGTTCAGCTCTGAGAATTATAAACCAAACTACATAATCATCTCTCAGTGATTTGCTTCAAAATAATACAGAATTGGGTAGATACACAGAAGGTGTGGATGGGGCACAATTGGTCATAAATATTGCTAGGGTCATAAATGAGCTCATGAAGAATCTAATAGTCTGTTTTGCTTTTTTTGTATATTCAAAATTCTCTAACAAAATATTTTTAAAGAGTAAAGCCACTCTAGAGGATGGATGATTTGTGTGACAATCTATGCTAAATTCAGGACTTTCAAGGTCTCCATGCTTTGTCAGAACAATACTTGTATCATACTTGTAACACCTTGTGTCATACATGCCCACCCCCATTCCCTAAAACACTATTCCTCACCACTTACATTACTTTAAGTTCTGCTCTATGTATGTGAACTCAGTATGTGAACATGCTCCTTATTTCTCTATCTTCCTTTCATTCCAGCTATAATTCAAAATACAACGCTAATAAGGGTTGACAAACATAATAGTGAGTGCTAAACATAAACTTCAATGGAAAAAAATTGTGAAGTTAAATTAAATATGAAATAGAGGTACTACATCCTGAAGCATCAGTCCCTAAATTTTATTATACATAAAAATCAATTAGGGAATTCATTTTTTGAGGCAGGGTCTGGCTAAAGTGTCCAGGCTGGAGTCGAATTTGTAATCTTCCTGCCTCGTCCTTGTAGGGAGTACCTGAAATTACAGGCCTCCCACTCCAAGCTGGTGATCAAACTGAGAGTCTTACACATGCCAAACAAGGGCTCTCTACTACTGAGTCACATCTTAGCCCAGTAATTTACTCTTTAACACCTAAGAAATACCTTATGAGAGACATGCCTCAAAGCTTTTGAAGATGACCTGTAGAACTTATAACCACCTATTGTTTAATTTCCAGACAACATTCATGGAAGGTAAATAGGAGCAAACCAAAAAGTTCCTGCCCTTATATATTTTACATCCACTGAGAAAAGATATAAATTATACGTAATATTAAGTGAGTACATATTAGGTTGCAATAAAAGCTCTGAAGAAAAATAAAGATTAGGGGAATAAAAAAATAAATGGCCAAGGAGAAGGATATTACTTTAGAAAGAATGCTAAGAAAAGGCTTATGATAAGGTAGCATCAGAAAAGAAAGTGAGAGAACCAGGAAATGAATGTACCTGTGGTAAAAGAGTCAAATTTAAACTTGCTTGTCCTTAAGTGTTCAAGATAGAGGCAAAGCATGTCTTTAATTCCACTTATAATTTTCTAATATTTTTATCTTCTGTGTTGTGGGCCAACACAGAAACGATGTATATTTATAACTGTATGGTGCAACTTTCTGGGTAGTTTTTCAGATGATGTTTCCTTCCCTGAAAAATGATGTGGACTCTGTTCTTATTTTTTGAATAAATGTAAGAAAAATTTCTGAATTCACTAGAAGTTATTTCTTTAGCAAAACTTTGGTATCCTTTACTATATTTGTTAGGCAAACTACCACCGATATTGAAAAGCCGTTTTTTTTTTAAATGAGCTGCCACTGGAAATAAAATCAGTATTTTACCTGAATGTACATTTTGTGAAAGAGACTTTTTCTGATTTTGAGTTCAAAAGAATGAGAATGCAATTTCCATAAAAGCCAATATAATATGCTAGTAGATTATAATTTTTTAAAAGCAGCTAACCTATAAAGCTTTTATAAACCAAAGTTATACTTACTACAAATTGAAATGTTATTATCTGGAAGAAAACTTGTTTAGCAAAAGATGTATCTGAGGGAGGGAGCTATCCTATGAACAAGAAGGTTCCCAAAATACTTCATGTGCTAAATAACAATTCACTTAGCATTATATTTTGGCAGTATTTTTTTTCACTGATTTCAACACAGAACACTTGAACTCTTACAGAAGAGCAATACTAGTACTTAGAAAGTATAACAATGGGTTTACAATTAAGCAGTTTTATTTTAAATTGATTTATAGTCTATATTCTCACCTTTTTATCTTTAGTGGAATATCTACACAAAAATGAACAAATATGAATTCTAAGACTAACATTTAAACACATACAAATTTTATCAGAAGAAATAATATTTTCTGAAGGTATTTTCAGATGGATGTACTTAAAAGTTTGAAATACTAAAATTTGGGAAGAGTTTTCAGGATTAGGTATTCCAAGTTTTTAGAACTACACCTAGAAAATCTGTGGATTTTGTATTTTGAATAAAATTACAAAAAATTACAACAGTAATATAAATGGTCATTGCAGAAAAACACAAAAATTTTAAAAGTGGAAGGAAAAATTTAAAAATGGTTTCATTACTTAGTTACAATACTGAACATGAGTATACTTTCTCAATCCCTTGGTCACACATAAAACACAAAATAAAAAATTCATACTAAATTTTATCTATTTAGTTATTATGGTTTCTATTTAGATGTTCTTCAAGAGCCTCATGTGTTCCTAGGTGGGGCTCTTGGAAGGAAACTGGACTATGGGGCCCATAGCTGACTTGCTGTTAGGAGGTCGGGGTTTACTGGTGGTGTGGCCTGAAAATCTATTTCCCCTTCTGGCTCTTCCCTTGAACTCTCTACTTCCAGGTCACCATGCAGTGAGCAGCTTTTCCTTTGCCAGGCCCCTCTGCCATGCTGCCCTGCCTTGGAGCCAGCAGACTATGAACCAAAACCTCTACATACTGAGAGCCAAAATAAACCTTTTCTCCTTTAAGTTACAAGTGTCAGGTATTGTGGCCTAGCAAGAAGAAAAGTGACTAAGACAATGGTTTACTCAAAATTATATATATTAACTTACTTTCAATAAAATCTTTTACTATAAAAGTAACATGCTTACTATAGAAAATATAGGATGCATAAATACAGAAAAATTAAAACAGAAAGAAAAATACCCAACATCTTTTCTACTTAGCAATAACCACTATTAATGCTTTGTTGGTTTTCCTCAATCTTTTTTCAAAACATATATACTTAATATCCTGTTTTTAAGCATGATTAACTTTGAAACATTCACAGCCCCAGGAGAAAAAATAAAGTGACAAAAAGTTCATTGATAGATAATGTTACCACTGGAGTTTATAGGGTTTCCCAATTAAAAAAAAAAAAAACCTAAGGTAATTTAACATTAATTTTTAAAATTCATAATATTATGCAAGTTCCTGGGAAACGAAAACAGCTATTATTTGTTCTGGGAAATTCTTATTTACTAATATCCACTCTAGTTTTCTTCTGGGAAATAAAAACAAATATTAGAGCCAGGCGTGGTGGCGCACGCCCTTAATCCCAGCACTCGGGAGGCTGAGGTAGGAGGAGCGTTGTGAGTTCGAGGCCAGCTTGGGCTACAATGCGAGCGCAAAGCCGGCCTGAGCTACATATTGTGACCCTGCCTCAAAAATCCAGGGCTGAGAGTTTGGCTCAGCGGCTTAAGTGCCTGCCCTGGCAGGTGTGAGGTTGTGAGTTCGATCCCCGGATTAGGATACCAATACACGAGAAACAGACTTTAAGGTAAAACACATTAGACTCTATTATTTTTATTATATAAATTCTAAATCACTCTTAAATCAATACTTTTAAATAGAAGAAAACTTCTATGTTTATAGTATTTCACAGTCTTTTTACTTACACCAGAATAATTCTTTTCAGTTCATTACTACCTCTTCTCAAGCTGTTCAGCTTTTAATATATATTATATATGTATTTATTTATTTATTTATTTATGGTTTTTTGAGACAGGGTCTTGCTATGTAGTTCAGACTGGCCTTGAACTCACTATGTAGCCTAGGCTGGCCTTGAACTCACAGCATTCCTCCTCCTGTGCTACCTCCCAAATGTTCAGATCACAAACATGCACCATCACACCCAGCCACATTATATACATTTTAATCCTGGTCCTTCTAATCATCTTTCTTACCAGTCTGAAGACAATCAATCCTCATATAAATTTTGTCTTTGGTCCCCCTTGTATTTTTATTAAACTTTGTCCTATGTACTCTCATTTCCTCAGCCACCGTTGCTCTAAAGTTTAACCCTTCATTAAATATCTCTAATCCTCATCACAACGTTGAGGCTCATATAAACCCTTCTAATAACCCTCAGCTGGCTATATTCAAACGAATGCCTCCTATCATGTTCCCCATTTTTGGGCGCAAATGATCCAATTCATTTAGACATCATGTCTTTCACATTCCTCATCTAGTACTTTGTCACTTAATTACTTGTGTCTGCTGAATAAAATCCTCTTCTGTATCCTCACTTGCCTTTCTTTTCTACTGTTTATGTCTTGATGGAATTAACTCACTAATCTTTGAATTGAATTCCTTCTTTTATTCTTCCATTTCTATCTTCAAACCTCAAAATACACCTAACATCATCACATCACTCTCAAGTTAAAACCTGTGATGGATTTACATTTAGATTTTAAACTCCACAGTTAGCATTCGAAATTTTCAGAATTGGTCCCCACTTATCTTTTTAGATGTCTCTGCCACTCTAAGTCTTCTCCATTGTATACCCTAACCACTGGGCATTCATTAATTTCTGATTAACAAAACTTCTCTACTTTGATCACTGCACTTAAACTTTCCCTGGGACTTCTCTAAATAACATAATTTTTTACAAAAAGAATGGTTATTACAGCTAGAACTACTGGAATATCAAGCTCTAATGCTCGCCCAGAATATTCTGTTCTCAGATGCCCCCATATCTTTTTAATTGTACTTCTGTTTCCTATCAACTTCAAATAGGAAAACAAAATCATGTTTGCCATTGTATCCATAGGACTTTAAATTACTGAGAACAGCATAACACAAATAATTGTTCAATGAGCTCTTCAATGTCACCTAGCAGAATTCTACCCAAATTTAAAAATCTAGCTCAATAACTAGAATTAGATGTAGGCAAGAGCTGTGCTACTGATCTACACCCCCTGACTAAATGTGGTAAAATATTTTTAATCTCAGCTCCTCCCTCTAGCACTGATAGTCCTCCCCAGCTTACTCATTACAGTAGTCCTCAAAGTATGCTCTCTTTGAAGATAGTAATTTCACGAATTGAACTTAGATTTACTATCAAAAATCCAAAAGTGATTAAGTTTTCCCAACTTGTTAGGGGAAAAGGCGGGGGGGGGGACTTCAACTAAGAGCTTCCTCCCATAATTTGTTTTAAACCTTTTGAACTTTTTAACAAAACATTCTGTGACATAACTAAATATATCAACTTTTCAAGAGGTTGTGCTATGCAAATAATGTTATGGCATCTAAGTGTTTTGACAAGAGCACAATTTTGAGAATCAAGCTTTAATGTATGTTGTCTTTTACCACGTCTGTGTATGTGTTTCTTCTACCAGCTCTTAAACCTTTTGGGGACAGGGACTGTCTCTCAAGTCCCAGAACAAACCAAGTGCTCAATAAATGTCTGATTAAGGAAACTCCTCTACTTTCATCAATGCACTTAAACATTCTCTGGGCCTTCTCTAAATAATGTAATTTTTAATAAAAACGATGGTTATTACAACTAGAACTACTGGAATATCAAGCTCTAATGCTCTATAGTTCTGAACAAGAGGCATGTTCAAATTTGATTACCAAAGGTCCCCAATTTTTTTTTAAAAGATTTAATTAAAAGAGAGAATTACAGAATCAAGTAGGGGTAGGGAGGAGTTAGACTACTTGTAAGAAATAAGTCTCTAGTTAATATTACCAATTAACTTCTGGATTTTGATTTCCATTGAGTACAGGCAAACAAACAAAATAATTAAATTTAACATACACAGGAGATGATTCAGTACTTGTACTTGGGCACCCCTATATTTAAAATTCTTGAACCTTTTTAAGGATGTTTTTGTACTGTCATCCCCAAGAAAAATACTCTGCCAACTAAAAAGCAATTATAAAACTAACCTTCAGCTATATTTTAAGATTGTTTTAACCAATACATATAACCACCTTTAACAGCAACTTTATTAAGAAATAAAAAATAATTTTGACAAAAATACTCAAGATTTGCTTTCACCAAAATACTATCCCAAATAGCCAAAATTAAAAATCTAAATTCACTCCTATTAAGGTCAGTGATCACACATCTTTTACAGCAATCTTTGAAGCTAGGAAAAAATCATCTTTTGACTGCAGTCCGTATTCTTAAAGTTTTCAAGAACATCTTCATTTTAAAGGAAGTTTTTTGTTTTTTTGTTTTTGCTTTTTTTCTGGCACCAGGGATCAAACTCACAGCCTCGCACCTGCCAGACAGGTGCTTAAGCTGCTGAGCCAAACTCCCAGCCCTAGTTTTGAGCCAGGGTCGTACTACGTAGCTCAGGCTGGCCTTGCGTTCACATGGTAGCCCAAGTCGGCCTTGAACTCACAACGCTCTGCCTACCTCAGCCTCCTGAATGCTGGGATTAAAGGCGTGCGCCACCACGCCCGGCTTCTACCACGTCCAGCTTCTAAAGTCAGTTTCAGAAGAGGCAAAAATTCCCACAAATAGTTAACATTTTCTAAATTTTTGTTCCTAGCTTTCTTACTATTAAGTATTTTCCATTCTTATCTATTCATGACTTTCTCCCTATTTCTAATCCTAACTGCTGTTTCTCAGTTGCACTAAGAGATGAACAAATGAATGAAATTCTTTATAAAATATAACTTACTTAGGTAGGCATGGTAGCACATGGTTGTAATCACAGCACTCTGGGAGGCTGAGTCAGGAGGACTGCAAGTTCAAGTCCACAATAGGCAACTTTGGGACTTAACAAGACCCTGTCTCAAAATAAAAAATAAAAGGCTGGGGGATGTAACTCAGTGTGACCTCTTTGGGTTCAATCCCCAGCACCAGGAAAACAAAACAAAATGAAACCACTTTCTGGAGAACAGATATGTTATCTAAAAAAAAAAAAAAAAACCAAACCCCAGAAACAGTGTATATAGGAATAGGTGGTCAAAAACTACTTTTAATATTAAAAGTTCTCGAACACATGCTGGGCCTGCCAAAACATGGTGTCATATTAGGAAAAAACAATATATACAACTGTAGATCAACCTGAAATTCACTCAAGCATTTATAAAGGTTTTGGAAACTGAAAAGTCAGGCTTGAGTCTTAGTTCTATCATAAATGTATATATATAATATATAGAACATTATCAAAAAAGCAAAAAAGACATTTTAAAAAGATAAAATAATAGAACATACTAAAGTTCTAATATTTTCTTCCCTCATCTCAGGGTACAGACATGACTCTAGAGAACATACTATAACAAAGATTATAGTTTCCAGAAACATACGTATCATGTGCTGCATTTACTGTAATTCAGCATCTGGAGTATTCCTCTCAAACACTTCTAAAAAATTCAGTAGTAATATTTAACTCCTAGCCGGGTGTGGTGGCGCACGCCTTTAATCCCAGCACTCGGGAGGCTGAGGTAGGTGGAGTTCAAGGCCGGCTTGGGCTACCACGTGAGCGCAAGGCCGGCCTGAGCTATATAGTGCGACCCTGCCTCAAAATCCAGGGCTGGGAGTTTGGCTCAGTGGCTTAAGTGCCTGCCCTGGCAGGTGCGAGGCTGTGAGTTTGATACCCAGTGCCGCGCAAAAAAAAAAAAAAAAAAAATCAGCTCAACAATCCAATCAACAAATGGGACAATGATCTAGACAGACACTTCTCAAAAGAAGTACAAAAGGCCAATAATTATGAAAAAAAGTTTGACATATTCAGACATCAAGAAAATGCAAATGGAAACTTCACTGAGATTCCATCTCACCCCAGTCAGACACTATTACCAACAAAATAAAAAATAATAAAAGCTGGTTAGGGATGTAGGGGAAAAGGGATTCTCGGTTGGTTAGAATGTAATGGTCAGAATGTAAATTAGCATACCCACCACAGAAAGTAGTATACAGTTTCCTCAAAACAAACAAACAATTATAAAATGAACCACTATATGAACCAGCTACACCACTCCTGGATATACACCACTCCAGAAAAAAAGTAAAGCCAACATACAAAAGAGATACTTGCATACCAACGTTGATTGTGGCCCTATTCACAAGAAAGCTAAGTTAAGGAATCAGCCTAGCTGTCCATCAACAGATGAATGGTTAAAGAAAATAATTATATTATTCAGCCATAAAGAAGAATAAAATCATGTCATTTACAGGAAAATGAATGAATGGAACTGGAGGTCATCCTGTTAAATGAAATAAGCAAGATAAAGACAAGTATGACATGTTTTCTTTCCTATATAGAGACTGGGGGGGGCAGTGACCTGAAAGTAGGACTATTAGGGAAGATGGAAGGCAAGGGGTTAAGTGCAGAGTAGATAAGACAGGACATATGCATGTGCAGAAGCATCCAAGTCAAACTCATTTATTAATTTTTACAAATATGTGTTAATAATTATAACAAAAAATCAGTTCAAGTACAAACACTAATACAGCTTTAAACTACTCTTTCCCCTTCTTTTTCCTCACTTGCCATCCCCATGTTCACCCCTTCCCCTTCAGTTTTCAGTCTTTTTCCTCTAAACTTTTTCCATGTGTCCCTTACAGAAACATTATCTTTTCAAGTGTTTTCCTACTAAACTATGAATTACATAAGGGCAAGAATTTTACCTTCTGAACTCAAGGACATGAGTGTTCAGCTATAGAAGATACTTAAAATACTTGTACAATCACCTAAACTAGCCTAACACTCTCATTGTACAGATGAAGAAATTAACACCCAAATTATACAATGTATCCAAGGTACTAAATGCCACTGGGTTGCTCTTTAATGAGGGTGATATACTCTTTATCTAATATACCTCATTCACTGCTCATTAGATGACTCACTGTTATATGGAGAAGCAATAAAGTTATCTTTACAATTTGAAAACAAGAGTTAAATCCATGTCTTACAAATATATACCAGAAGACAAAACACAAATGATAACATCTAAGTGAATTACTGGTTTTATTACTAAAAGACAACAAACTACTCTACAAGTTTTATAAATAAGGTATTAAGTCTTCTTTATTTATGGAACTGGAGATTGGACCCAAAAACTTCACACTGACTATATCCCCAGCTCCGCTCTCCCACCTTTTTCTTGTACCTATGCTTTTCTCAAAGTTGTACCCACTCAGTTTTACTTATAACTTTAGTTATGACTCAGATTTTAGGCTAATTTTATAGAAAAAAATTACTTTCTAAGATGCACAAATGTGACTTAGTAAAACTATTATTTACAAAATATCAAATACAGGTAAAAAATGAAGGACTTAGAACTATCTGAGACCATCATAATACTTTTTTAATGCTAAAATGCAGAATTTTACCCCTCTTAGGTTAAACATGTCAAGAAAACGTTACATTTATAAACTATGCAATGTTATAAGCTGAAATTTCCAAGTAAAAACACTACTAGATTACATGGTGTTGGGTCAGGGGTATAGCTCAATGGCACAGCACCTGCCTGGCAAGCACAAGGTCCTGAGTTCAATTCCTGGTTCCAAAAAGAAAAAAAAAATCCACATTAGATGATGTGGTGCTATGGTTTAGATCTGTAAATCCTCCAAAAGCCTCAGGTGCTCACACATAGGTGGGACTTTCAGAAGCTGAGGTGATTAGATTATGGGGCTTGTAGGTGACTTGCTATTAGGAGATAGGATCTGGTCAGATCTAGTCAGATAAGACAGGTAACTGTGGGTGTGACCTGGAAGGACATGTGTCTCTTCCTGGCTCCTCCCTTGAGTTCTCTACTTCCTGGCAGCCATGACAGTGAGCCTACCTTGGAGCCACTGGACTGTGGACTAAAACCACTAAAAACTGTAAAGCGAAACAAACCTCTTCTTTTTTAAATTGTGAGTGTCCAATATTGTGTCTCAATAACCAGGAAAGTGACTACGACACATGAGAATATGTTTCTGAACATTAGCCATTAGGAATCATGATTCTGAACATTTAGAAATTTACCTTTATGTAAAAGAGAAAGTTTTCTTAGCCTCCTATAGGACTGAAATTTATTATACACACAATGTTTTTGAAAACATCTATACTTAAATCTGTATGATTCTTAGCACTTTAGTGCAGCTCATTCTAAATTCCTGTTTTTACATCTGTAAAACCAGATGGACTAAAGTATTCTAAGGTTCCTCCCAGGTCTAAAATCCTATGACAATCTGGAGTATATTTTACTGCTTATAAGTAATATGTGGATGAATTTTTTATACATCACAGCCACAATGCACTTAGACAAGGGCAACAAACATACTACAGAAGTATCAGTCACAAAATAGAATATTAGAGGTAATTTAGGAACCTAATTTGTGATTATCCTACTAACAAATACAGTAATGTGACGTCATGAAAGAATTCAAGAAGAGACTGCTTAAAGAGAGTTCTCCTAAGGAGTTATGCATTATGTTAACTTTTTAGTGAAATAAGTCACTGACAATCTTGCAAATAGCATATGAGAAGCCAGTGACAAATAGCGATTAAATTATTTTACGATTAAAATTATATATCAAAGACAGTCTTGGTGGGACACACCTGTAATTCCAGCTACTTGTGATAGCAAATTCTGGACCCACCTGGGCATTTAGTGAGACCCTGTCTCAAAATAAAAAATAAAAGTGGTTGGGCATGTAGCTCAGTACTCCCTGGATTCAATTTCTGGTACTGAAAAAAAATTTGTTAAGACCAAAAACTTAACACAATTTTAACAGACCTATTCCATAAAAGCATACAAATAGTTTTAGATATGGGAAACATGCTCATTCAACTACTACCACTATAGGTCTAATTCACTGGGCTATGTGATCAACACTGTTCATTTTACTTTTTTTTTTTTTAACTCACATTCCTCCCAGGTCTAAAATTCTGCGACAACAATTTGGAGTATATTTTACTGCTTAAAAATAATATGTGGATGGATTTTTTATGAATCATAGCCATAATGTACTGGAACTCATTGGGATAGGTAGTATTACTACTCACAGAAATTCATTAGGATGGGTAGTATTAGTATCCCTATTTTACAGATGAGAAAAATGAGGCCAAAACGGTTAAGTAGCCTGATTCAGTTCACTTAACTTGTAAACAAACTATTTCACTTCATTTGATTTTCTATTCCTAAAGAATTTACACTTAAGAAATTAGTTCGGCATTTCAACTATACAATGATTATAAAATAATATTTTAATATCTTCTTGTGTTAATTTATTCTTTAGAAAAATAATTAGATATTCGCATAGCATATATCAAGAGCAGGCACTATTTGAATTGCCTTTGTTTCTGTAAAATAAAAATAAATGTTTAAGGGCTGGGGATGTAGCTCAGGGCTAGAGTGCCTTCCTAGCATGATGGAAGACCTGGGCCCCATTCCTCAGCACCGCAACAGACAAAAAACAAAGCAAAAACCCCACAACACAAACGCCTAAACTTATTAAAAATGTGCATTGGTACGTTTCCTATTATTACAAGAGTATTTCCTCAGACAAAACAGAAAAGATTAGGAGTATGCCACAGTAATCATCAACTACTAACAGTGTATAAACCTCCGGGGGCTGAAAAGGGTAATACAAGATAAAAGTATTTTTAATGGTTTGAAACCACCTTTCTACCAGAGCCAAAATTATTTTTCTAAAAACTTCTTAAAAGTCTTGCTAAAACCGTCCACAAGTTGCAGGTTGAATTTCCATCCCTCTGCCTCGCACGTTACTTTACCTACAGTAATCATCCCACTTGGTATCTACGTGCTCCGGTGGCGCCCTGGGTTCCCTTCTCAGCTCCCGCGAGCGAGCGCAAAGCTCACACCCACCACACCCCTCGGCACCCCGCCCCTGGCTGCTCCTCCTCCCGGGGCTCTCCAGCTCCGACTCGGCACCTATCAGCGCCGCCCCCCAGCCCCTGGCCCAACCCATCCTCGGACACGTGTGAGGGTGTGTTTGTGTCAGTCTGTCAGTCCCATCGGGGACGGGCTCGCTTACCGAGAGAGAAGCGCCAACTTCTGCTCCAGCAACATCTCCAGCTTCTGGCCCTGCTTGGAGATCCAGTGGTCCACACCGTGCAGGCGGTAGCACGTTTCCAGCATTAACCTGAAGTCCGCCACAAACTCCGTGATGCCCCCGTACTGGCCGCTGGTGAACTTCTCCTCCATCTTCGACAGACACATGCCCTGCCCCGGCTGATGCGGGAGGGCGCGACCGCCCCGGCTCCCGCTGCGCGGCCCCTCGGCCACCTCCTCCTCCCCGGTGGCAACGCCCCCCAAGGGCTGCAAGAAGGGGGCGGTAAGGGCTCGGTGCTTCTCCTGCAGGAACTCGCCCAGGATGCGGTAGCCCTGTTGCAGCTCGTAGGTCAACTCCTGCTCCTTGCAGCCACCGCCCGCGACCACCATCGCCTCCGCCGCCTCCTCCTGGTCGTCGGCGTCCTCCGGCGAGGCGGCACTCCTCCCGCGGGCTGGCCCTGGCGCCGGGGCCCCCGCTGCCACCTTCTCTTCGTCCTCTTCCTCCGCCACCGGTGGCGGCCGCTCCTCCTCCCCGGCCGGCTCCATCTCCCCCGGCGTCTCGGGCACGCTCATGCCCCCGGCAGGCCCAGGCTGGGCGGTGCGGAGCGGCTGCTCGAGGCGCCGGGGGACGCGCGAGCTGGCCACTTCCTCACGGCTGGGCCGCGCCGCGCAGCCCCTGCCGCATAGGGCCTCGCTCTCCACAGCCACCGGCTAGATCTGTGCGCGCGGGGGTCTCGAGCTCGCCGGCGGCGGGGCGGGGTTACATGGCGCGGGGGAGGGGGGAGAGAAGAGGAGAGCCTAGGTGCCCTCCTCTCCCCTCCCCCCGGCGGCGGCGCGCGCGCGGCCCTTGCCGGCTTCACCCTCCGCGCCCCGCCCGCCCGCTCGCTCGCTCTCTCTTCACCGGTCAGGCCCGGCGCGGCACAGCCCGGCCCGGCCGCCTCTGCCTCGGCGCCCCACCCCCTCCCGGGCCGGCGGGGGCTGGGAGGGGGCAAGGAATAAGGAAGGAGGGAGTCCCTTTTGCTTCCCTGGAGTGAGCCGCAGCACTGGGCCGCGACGGCTCCGGCTCCTCCTTTCCCTCACACCCCCTCCCGCCCCTCTCTACCTGCGGGGAACCCGGACAGGAGGAGGCGGCGTACGCAGGGGGCCCGGCGACAACTGTCAGTTAGAAGCCCGCTAGGCGGGCGGGGGGGAGGGGGAGGGGAGGGGCGGAGAGAGAAGGGGAGGGCACTCAGCCCCCCAGTCGGGTAGAGCTGTAGAAAGAGGCGAAGAAAGAGGCACAGTCGCCATCACCGCTGCGCATGCGTAGTAGAACAAAGTCCTCCCCCGTCCCGCTCCGCTACGCGAAAGCAAGGACTTTGGCTCCACTGCAGGCCAGAAGACAGGGTTTGCTGCGCGTACTAATGATGTCATCAGCTCGCGGACAACTGTTAGGGGCAGGAGAAGGAGCAGAGCGCCTGCGCAGCAGTAGTCGCTAGAGGGGATTTTAATAGAGAGTACCGCAAAAGGATGCTCCATCTGCTAGACTTTTGCCAGTCCTAAAAAGTAAAGTTTACCATAAAGCTGCTACATAATCTTTGTTAATGAGTAGAATGCGCAAAATGTATATACTCTTCCTTGTAAAAAGTTACACCCCTTTTCCCTTGTTTGCCGGAATTCTGCAAATTTAGATGTGGAAGTTAAAGGAGTCAGTTGTACAATCACATGCAAAAGAAAACGAGGTGATTTGTGGACCTCTAATTCTTGAAATTCCTGTTTCTAGTTCTTAATAACAATTCAGATTTTAGAAATGAATTATGTTTTCTGTTGAATTAAACATTCCCCCCACCTTCTATATCCTTGAGTTCTGCTATAAATACAGAAATGGAAACTTTGCTTTAAAAAAAAATCAGTTTCCAAGTATTTCAAGTCTCAGCTGTATATTAAATAGTCATTGGTGTGGCTTTAGAATCTCACATTTAAAAATTACTCTTTAAATGACTAAATACAGTTAATTTACATGTTGCTAAAAATAAGTGTCTTGACAAATTTATGATCCATTAAAGCAGATATTATTTTTCATGTTCTATCTGAAAGATGCACATCTTACCTTTTCTAGTTTTTTGCTTGAAGCAAGAAACCGAAAACTACAGAAATCATGTATTTTAAAAATGAGATTATTTAATGGTCAAGACTTAAGATTGTTTACTTGTTACTGTGGCATATAAATAACTCATAAAACTCAAAACCTGAGTGTGTGTGTGTGTGTGTGTGTGTGTAGGTCTGGTAAGTAGATACCAGTTGGTAAAATAGTGAAATGGAAAAGTTGTATTTAGAGCACTTACACACACACACACACACACACACACACACATTCCTTACCCGAAATTCAGTCTCCTCTATGTAAGACATTGGTAATTTATTAAGACATATACAGGGATTTTTTTCCTCAAGATGCTATAGACATACTTCTGCTCATGTGGAAAAAGGGCAGGGAACCAGTCCTACTTCAGCAACTGACAAAAAAATTATGTGTATGACTGGACAATCATACTGTCAAAGCCCAGGAATCTGAAGCCCAATAGAATATGGAAACAAATATAGTATCCCCTTCTTTTTAGCTACCAACCCCATTTCAAGAGTCTCACATAATAGCTTCCATTTATTGAACTTTGTGCTACTATGCACTTTATATTTATTATCTCCTTTATTTTTTTTCATTTTTAATTTTTTGGTACCTGGGATCAAATTCACAACCTTGCACCTGCCAGGCAGGCACTTATGCCACTGACGTAAATCCCCAGCTATTTGCTCCTTTAATCCTCACAACAAACCTATAAACTTATCTTCATTTTGCAGATGGGGAAGTTAACACTTCGGTTAAGAAAGTACCTTGCCAAAATTTACAAATAGGTCTGTTACACTTCAAAAATTCCAGATGCCTAATTCCAAGTCATCTGGCAGAATTTATAATTCTTCAAACACAAGAGTGTTGGGAGCCGCTGAAGCTAGAAATTGACTTAGGGCATGATCCGGACATGATCATTCCAAGAACAAAGAGAGCCTAGGGCAAGTCATGTGAAGATGCTACTTCAGCCTAAAAAACACCTAGCCCCAAGACAATCTGAACAGTGGGTTGCTAAGACAACAGGGTGTCATGTGACATTAGGTTGCTAAAAGGTATAAATAAACACCCCTGCAGTGAGGGGCCAGTTCCTTTCCTCCCATCAGGAGGATGAGGGCTTCACCTGACTCCAACATTGTCTCTCTATTTTTCTCATCTTGTCGTGGTCCTTCACCCCAAGAACCTCAGGAGCCACGTGGGTCATGGCACAAGAGTGTACAGAGCTGCTTGAAATGTCAATCAGGGTTTCTTAAGGTAACAGAAAAAAGAAAACTTAGTTGAAGAAACATCAATTTTAGTTCATGTAAAGTCATGAGGATAGCAATCTTAGCTATTATGAAAGGATCATGTAGTTGAACTTAAAAGCATTTTATTATACAAAAAATATATTGGTCATAGGTAAACTAGAAAATACAGTTAAGTGAAAAGAAAACCTGCCATTTAATCCCAGCACTTACAGAAAACCTGTTAAAACTTTGAGGTGATATTTTTCTACTTATTCACCTATATTTTAAATAAAATTATGATCATACTACACTTAACTTTCTACCTCCATTAATAAATAATTGTATGTAATCGACAGAATTGCATATGTAAGACTTTACATCCCTGTCTATAGTGACCTAAATGGCCTGCCATGTGAATTGGTAGTGAACTAGGAATATCCTAATGTATAAGGAATTTCAAACTATAGAAAGGAATACACTACAGGTACAAATAACAGCAATAATACTGATTATTTATTTAATTCTTACTAGGTCTTAAATATTAGTTAAATACTTTAAATACATAGTACTCTCGGTAACCCCAGGAAGTCATTATAGATGTACAGTATTTGAATTTTGGATTGATGATTTTGTGAGTAGAAACCTTTTTCTATGCTACAAGAAGCTCAACACTAAAGACTGACATTCCAATTAATATAATTAACCCTAGATTTATAGAACTGTTTTTCTTAAAGTACACACATGCTGACAAATGACTAGTCTCAAAGCTATTTTAATATTTAAATATAAAATTAAGTTTGGTTCATTTTCACAATAGCATACCTTCAGTTCTACAGAATGTTACATTCTGCAAAATAGAAATCTGTTTCAGCTGCATTCTAAATCAGAGCCTCTCGTTGAGCTGCTTTACAGGGGAAAATAGCACATATACACAAAGCAATACTCTGTTGAAACACATAACACTGACACCCATACATATTGATTCCTATTTGTCAAACACTGTTATAGTACCTTACAGGCTACCAATGTTAGATGTACCTGGACTTTCTTTACATTAAACATGGTTATTAAATTCTGGGTAAGCAAACAAATGGAGACCAGCTTGGTTATGGAGATTTAAAAGTAGTCATAAAACTCAGGATACCTTGGACACTAGATGTTTCACTCAGTTCGCCGGAGTACACTATGAAATAGTTCATAAATATTATTATAGGGAAAACTCCTGTATTCACTGCAATATCTTAAAAGTCTCCCAGTTACTGCATCCTCCTTGTACCACAAAAACCAAAAGTAGTATAAAGGAGGAATAAATCTACCACCATATCCCTTACCCTTCATTCCAAAGATCTTTGCCCTAAAAGTTCTCCTTCCTCATCTTTGTGAGCTTTAAGCTTCTTATGACAGGCAGCATGACATCTTGACACCAAGTACAGTATACAACTTGCCCAGCATTTATAGTTCAGACAAATGGCAACAATTTATATACTTCACACTAAACAGAAGATGAAAAACATTCTAAGATAACTGAAAGCACAGATTATCATCAAAGTCTTATGTTTAAGAGATGAAACATGCAAGATAAACAGAAGACCTTAACACTAATCCCGGAGAAATGTGGGGGAAAAAAATAAACTGCTTGACAGGAAGTTCTTATTTAATTTATAATGGAATTCATTTACAATATTTATTCGTAGTTACTTTATAGATTATAGTCAAGTGATATTAAAGTGCTTCACGCAAAATTTAGCAACTCTTGCAGCGCTTCCTGCTGTTCATCATCAAGGTGGGATATGCATTCCAACCACAATTCTTCAGAAGTCTGTATCTGACGAACAACATTAGCTAGGCGTTTGGCACAAGGATCTTCATAATTAATAGTCTCATTAATTTTTCCTTCTGCAATTATACTGATTATTTTGGGAAGATTGGAATTATTTGGACCAATTACAATTGGGTGGTTACTTTCAATTAAGTCACAGAGAAAACTCAAAGTCTGAACAGCTTCCTCTTTATCTTCATGCAGTGGAAGCCACGATAACCAGTGTGGAAGAACTTCATCTACATTTACACAGTTAGGCTTAAACTTCAAAATCTTCCCTATTGCTGAGATGCAATTCTCTGTAGCAATTACATTTTTTTTGGTTTTGGAATTTGCACACTTAATAACTTTTACCAGCAATGGAACAGCTTCTGAACATAAAGAACGATAATCATCTCCACCAAACTGTGCCATAACACCCAAACCATAAGCAGCAGCTTGCCTGACTTCAGGGTTGTTGTCTCGCATATTCAGTAGCATTGGCCACCGAAAATACTCCACGTATTTAAATGAAGTTGGACTACAGTGCTCTATGATATCATCAAATATGCACAATCCCCACTGTCTGTCTGGCCATGGCCTACTTGAACAAATTAGATTTACAATTAATGGAAGTAGCTGTTCAAACCACGGTAAAATCTTTTCCTTGTAAGTACTAAATAATGAGTGCAAAATATCTGATACTTTGGTCAGAATATAAACATCACACTCATCTTCATCTTGCAGAGACATCTCAACCTGTTGGTCATAGTTTTCTTCTTGTCTTTTAACCTGTCGTAATTCTTGGTTTTTAAAATGTCCTTCAAGTTTTGCTTTCAGTATTCCTCCCAGTTCTTCCAAGTGTTCATCATTAAGGCAACCATCTCCCATTACCTCAATGGATTTTGCAAATGAATTCATTATTTCTGAGAGTACATCTGTATCAGGTTCAGTCCCAATAGCCTTGATTAAGGGATCACACATAAACTTCCACATCTGTGAAAGATACTCTGAACCACGACTTCTTGCACATTCCAGGAGAAAAGGCATGGACTCTGCTGCTGCTACTCGAACATTATCATGGAAATAAAATTTCAGTAATGGAATCATCAGTTTAACAACTTGTTCTGTATATTCTACAAATCCTTCTCTTAATTCCTTAGCATAGTAAACCAACATCTGGCAAGCAGTTGCTTTTGCTTCAAGTCCTGAAGTTTTAATTCCAAAACTTTGCTGGTCTCCAAGATTTACAAATTGCCAACCATCATCATCACTCATATTCTCCACATCTTGTGTGTCTAAGAGAGCCACATCAGGTTTAGCTGAAGCAGTCTTAATAAGAGGCTCAATAACTAGTGGAAGATACTGTTGAAAATCTTTTCCAAGAATTTTACACATTCTAGCCCATGCTGAAACCATATAAGATGTCTGAGGGTCATCATCTTCCATATTATTTAAGTCTGATTGTGCCTTCAACAATAGCTGCATCACATTCGATATATCTTGCATAAATTTTTCCTTCCCAACAGCAAGACCAACATGGCTAATGCACTCGATAGTCTTTCCTCTCAGAGGCTTGAGTTCCTTCTGAACAGCAAGCTCAACAATGTGTTTTAGTGAGGGCATAAATGTATCATAATACGGAACAAATTTTTCTTCTATTGTATCTGCAAGTGAGGCAATTGTTGTCACAAGTTGTTCCAAGGCCAACTTAGTTCCATTTCGAATCAACTCTTGAAGTTTAATCACCAAGATGGAATGTAGATTTTTCACCATACCATCCAAATACAGAACTAGCAGTGATTTAGGACAGTCTTCAATAAAAATAATAAGGGCAGAAGCTGCATGAGATTGCACACGCTGATTACCTTGATTTTCCATAGTACGCAACAAAGCTGCAATCACTGTTTCATGGAATTTCTTTTGGAAACTAGGTGCGAAATCTGTAGCCATCTGTCCAAGAGTAGTACAGGCTGCAGCCCTCACCCTTGGGTGAGGATCCTGAAGAAAAAGCAAAACAGAGTTTACTGTTTCATCTAGAATTGGTTCCATTTGCTGATGGCAACCTTCTCCAATGGCAGATAAGGCCATTAATGCAGCATGTCGACATTTCCAGTCAGGGCTCTGAAGCATTTGCATGATATGCTCTTTGGTCATTGGTAAAACAATTTTTCCACCAAGCCCACAAGCCAGTCTGTCTAGTGCACTCTCAGCAGCAACTGCATTGCTGTCAAAATCATCTTCTTCCATTTCATCAGCATTTACCCAGTCCTCATCATCTTGTAGCTCAACCATCATTGCTAATATATGAGGAACTGCCTGTGCAATAATATTTGTATGTTTTTTCAACATTGGAGTTGCAGTTTCAGACAAGGTCACTATTACTTCAAGAGCCAGCTGGCGTTGCAGATTACTAAGTCTAGAGTCTCCACATAACTTCAGGCTCAACTGTAGAGTATCTTCTAAATAAGGACCCAAGTACTTAGGCACGGTATCTGCAATCTCAACAAGAGACTCTAGTACTGAATCATCATCCTGGTAGCATGAATCATTCACAGCCTGTAAGATTCCAGGGAGCAAGTCTGCAAAATCTTTGAAAAGCGCAATATTATTTTCATTAGCAAGTACAAATGCAGCTGCAGCTCTAGCAGATAATGTCCTGATTGCTGGATGTTCTTGATCTTGAATACACTGGTCCAACAACCTTTTGATGATATCCAAATCGTGTCGGTCTTGGTTCCCAAAAATCCCAGGAAAGTGCCAGAAAACATGAAGTGCAACTTCCCATAGAACTACATTTTTAGAGTAGATCGAATCAATAAGGAATTTTAGACCTTCTGGCCAATGGTTAGTGCCATCCTCATCTATCAAATTTCTAGCCAGCACAGCAAAAATATCACAAAGCTTTTTCCTCATGCTAGCATGTGTTTCTAACTTAACAGCCAGTATCAGTTCAATCTTGACATCCCTCTGAACATCGAAAGGCAGATTTGGATAGACCTCCTCAAACCCAGAGGACAAAAGCCGTCGTAACAGTGCGGCAGCCATTTGTCTCACCTCATAACCTACTCTTCTGTTTCTGACGGCATCTAAGAGGAATGTAGTCTTACACAGACCTGGTATGTTTTCATAGATTTCCTCTGCTTGCCTCCGCACCATACAGCTTGGGTTTATCAGGTTCTTCAGAAGCTGGTAAAACTCTTGCTTTTCCGACACGGTCGCCGGTACCCCTACAGAACCGGTCGCCGCCATCGTTCCTTGTCAAACTTAGCGCGACGCAGAAGGAGGGACTGCGAGGAAGGTCGGCTCGCAGCAGTGACGTAAGCGACGCGCCAGCAGGGGTGGGCGGGGCCGCTTCTCCTCGAGGCCTGGCGCTGCTTCTGCGCTCTGGAGGTGGACCCCCCCCGACCCGGTTCCCAGAGTGGTGTGAGCTGGGTACAAGTAAAGGGCAGTTTCCTTTTGTTTTCCGGTCAGGTAAAAATGCGTTTGCTCAGAGCGGGGAGAAAAGAGCAAGAGAGAGTAAAATGATAATTATTGTTTGTTTTTAAGTGGGATGATTTTTTTGTTTCTAAACTATACTGATGTTCCCTTGATAATTGTAAAACACGAAGTGCACCTTGAGAGTTATTAAGTAGAACAAAGCAGTCACAGAGACCACATATTGTGAGTCCATTCACATGAAAGGTATAGACTATGCAAACAAAATTAGTGGTTGCTAGAGCCTGAAGGGAGGGAAAAATGAATCATAACTGCTGGCGATTGGGTTTTGTTTTGTTTTGTTTTGTTTTTTTGAGTTATGAAAATGTATAATTGAGCTGGGCATGGTGGCCCACGCCTTTAATCCCAGCACTCGGGAGGCTGAGGTAGGTGGAGCGTTGTGAGTTCGAGGCCCGCTTGGGCTACAACGCCAGTGCAAGGCTAGCCTGAGCTACATAGTGCGACCCTGCCTCAAAAAACCAGGGCCGGGAGTTTGGCTCAGTGGCTTAAGCGCCTGCCCTGGCAGGCGTGAGGCTGTGAGTTTGATCCCCGGGGCCGCAAAAAAAAAAAAAAAAAAAAGAAAATGTATAATTGATTCTGATAATGGTTGCATATGTCTGTGTTATACTAAAGACCATTGAGTTGTACAATTTAAATTAGTGAATTGTATGGCATGTGAATAATACCATGATAAAGCTGTTTATAAAATAACAGTGATTTCCATTCCACTACTACATCTAATGCAGTAGAACCATGGTGCTCAAACTGAGGTGTGTACCAGGATCACATAACCTGTGGATTATAAGGAAGAATGAGAAAGACAACTGAATGAAGTATGGTGGAAAATGACCTGGGTTAGTAATCAAAAGTCTTAAAACCTGATTTTCACTGTCAATTACTGAAATTTTGTATCTTTCATCATGTCGCTTATAGATTTTTCTTACCTGTTATCTAAACTGTAATATGAAGGGGTTCTGTTATTAGAAATTTAACTATTCATTAGTAGGAAGCTACAGTGGTTTTTCCAAGAAACAAATGTCCTTGAGGCTAAATATTGTTTCTTCAATTCAGGTAAATATGTCAGTCAAAAACCCAGTGAGCAAGGTTAACAATGTGAGCCAAGCATAATGGCACATGCCTATAATCCTAGCACTCGTGAGGCTGAGACAGGAGGATCAAGGTGAGCTCAAGGCCAGCCTCCACTACATAGTGAAACACAGTTTCACCAAAAACAAAACAAAATGGAAGAAAGAGATGCAATGATGATTAGGTCTTAGCATGTTGTCACACTCGTTTTGAAACTTACACAAATCTGTAAGGTTAGTAGGATAGGTTTAATACTAGTTTTAGGTGAGAAATGGAAACCTAGAGAGGTTATGGGGTTTGCCTCAGACACCTGAGTCTCAATTCCACTTCTAAAAGTGAGACCAATGCTCTTTTTATCTGAGTGCTTCCCTATAACTACTCTTGAGTTTGCAAAATCTGTCTTAAATTCTCCAAGAAGGCTTAATTTTAATTTTGAAAGTGCTACTGCACATTGACACAAAAATAGAAAAAAACCCATGGTTTTTATATTAACCAAGTTATACAGCAAATAGGTGGTCTCATAAATTACTTTGTAGTATTAAATCTTATATAAATAGTGTTTCTCATTCTGTGAACCACATCAAAATCATTTGAGATACTTATTTTAAAATACAGATGTTAGGGCCCAACTTCCAAACTGCTGAACCAGCATGTGTGGAACTGCAACCCAAGAGTGTATAATTTGAACAAGCACATTGGATTATCATATAAATCTTCAAATTTAAGAACAACTGATGAAATTAACTCTGGTTCTGATTCCAAGATCTTGATTACATTTCTCCATCTTGTTCCAGACTCATTTTTATGTACTGTTCCTTGAAAAAGTTTAACTGCAGGACCATTGCGTTTGTTGTTTTAAGGAATATTAACAAATGTGACAAAAACGTTTTGCTTAACACTGCATCATTAGTATATTAAAGACTTATTAATAATTGGAGTGAAATACTATCAGAGACCCACCACAATGTTTTAAATGTAAATGTTAGACAATGGCAAAGGTTGGTGCAGGTGTGGAACAGGAAACTCAGTTATACTTTCATTGGGAATACAGTTAAAAGTTGTGCAATCACTTTGAAATTTTTTTTGAAAAGTGCTAGTTTAAGATTATTCACTTTAATCCCAGCACTTGGGAGGCTGAGGTAGGAGGAGCATTGTGAGTTCGAGGCTGGCTTGGGCTACAACGCGAGCGCAAGGCTGGCCTGAGCTACATAGTGTGACCCTGCCTCAAAAAAACTGGGGCTGGGAGTTTGGCTCAGTGGCTTCAGCGCCTGTCTGGCAGGTATGAGGTTGTGAGTTCAATCCCTGGTGCTGCAAAAAAAAAAAAAAAAAAAAAAAAAAAAGATTATTCAATCATTTATTCTCTCAGCCAGTCTTCGTTGAAGCTATATATACTCAAACATGATGGTAAGGGCTGAGAGTAAAGATAAATACATGAGGATACTCATCTGAGAGATAGCAAATGTCACGTGGTATAGGGATCACTGTGGTAATAAGTCTGTCACAGAACCTATTGTGTTGTACAAGCACTTAATGTACTCAGTGTGGGAGAGGTCAGGTAAGGTTTCTCAGAGGAGGTGAGATCAGAGCTGACTCCCTCCTCCCCCATTCAGCAAATTGAACCTGGGGCCTTCAACTGAGCTACACAACCAGCCTTTTTGAAATTTATTTTTTAAATTTTGAGGCAACTCTTAGTCATTGAGTTGCCCAGTCAGAGCTCTTACTGTCAGTCCTCCTGCCACAGCCTCCCAGAATCATGAGCCATGATGCTAACTCAAAGCTGCCTTCTGAAGAATAAATCTTCATTAACCATTTGAAGAAAGAGAAAGTTGTTCTAAGTAGAGGAGACAACTTATTGACATACAGAGGGCTTAGATAATACTGTGATAAGAATTCTGCCAGTGTTTCAGTATTGCAGCACATTCAGT
Source organism: Dasyprocta punctata (assembly GCA_004363535.1). Classification (NCBI taxonomy): domain Eukaryota; kingdom Metazoa; phylum Chordata; class Mammalia; order Rodentia; family Dasyproctidae; genus Dasyprocta; species Dasyprocta punctata. The sequence goes on along the minus strand of RJWM01002559.1, from coordinate 34,919 downwards.
GTGGGACTTGATGGGTGCCCAGTCCCATGGAGATGATATAGGAGGAAGCAAACAGGAAGACAGGAAGTTAGAGGCCAGATCATAAAAAAAATTATATTCCATATTAAAATATTGTTTTTTTTCCTAAAGGTAACAAGGAACTAGCTATTTGAAGGATTTTAATCAAGGACCATAAGATCATCAATTTTTAGAAAGGTCATTTTGACAGAAGTTTGCAAACTAAACTGTAAAGACTGGATGTATTTAGGAGGCTTCTCCCCTAGTTAAGTTCAACTGAAAGTATAAATTATATTAGTATCACAGAGGAAAAGAAGAGAAGGCAATGATTAGAGAGGTTTTAAGTAGTATAAGTCATGCTAAGGAGACAAGGAGAAGCCTAAGAAATCTGTTGAATTCTAGTTTGGGCATCTGATTGGAGGAGCTGCTATTTGCCTATTTATTTACCTCTAAACAAACAAATAAGCAAACAAAAAATAGTGTTAATGCAGATCAAAAGACTGCTAGTTCTTCTGGAATGAAAAGAGGACTCCTCAAGAAAGTGAGTACCAGGATCCCTGTTTCGTTTTCTGTTTTTTCCACATGCTATAGTGAGAATTGCCATTTCAACCAGTAGTGAGAATTAAGCTGTACCCACTTTAGAAAAATTATTTACAACTATCTTTTACTTTAGAAAAATATAAACTAATTTAAAATCTAAAGTTTCCATTTTACGTTGAATAATTATTTACTTTTTCGAGCATTGTTATTCTGCTCCCCTCCCCCCTCTAAGGAGTGCATATAATACTCAAGATTTCAAGACTGGACTTGCAGATTTGATCCTGGCTGAACAACTTTATTAAATTTTCTAATTAAAAGTGGCTTTATTTGCATTGGTAGAGAGGCCATCTCAAGAATATTTTCACAAGATGGCTTAATACCAGACAATTAAGGTGTTTACCAAGTGTGTAAAACTCAAGAAAAATTGCAGATTTCTTCTAATTCTGAGAGATTAGAGTCTAATGAGAGGAATGAAATTAAATTGTACATACTTGAGATTTTTACAAGAATAATTCAGAACAACAAGTAAAAACATAATAACAGAAAACAAAAAAATGCCATGAAGTCTCCAACTGGCCTAAAATAGAACTATCTGAATATCAAAAAGTATAATGACTTTGGTGGATTAAAAAACATCAAATACATAAATAAAAGTGATGAGTTTCTAATATTAAAAAAGCCATTAACTCATTGATCATTTTTGGAGATTGCTAGGTCACCAATTCTTAACATTATTTAGAGAAATAAGATTTTCCTGCAAAACTCTATTTCAAACTAACCAAACAGTTTATAAAGAAAGGTTTTCCTTTATAGAATTCCAGCTAATAGATGCATAAAGAATGCTGAAATTTAAAAAAAAAAACCTGCTGCATCATAACCTTGAATGAAATCATGAATCTATGTAACAGCAATAATACAGGGATTAGGCTAAAACCACCTGAAATTACTGATCAATCTTTACATTATTAAAAGTGGGATTAAACCAGGTGTGTCATTTACATGTTATCTTTTGGCTCTACATTCATACTTCTATAATTTGTTTTCTAGCATTAGAGTCTGGACACAAAATTTCTCCTTTCATAGCTGGGTCTCTGTTAAGAGTCCACCAATAAGAACCAACAGAAATCGGAGTGTTAATAAATGAGTCAAAAGAGAATTAATCCTTCTTGTTCTCACCAATGGACTTCTTTGTGACAGCCGTTTCCTGCATCTTGCAGTACTCTAAACAATACAGCCATATCCCATCTCTGCAGAGTATTAGCAATAGCCTGGGGACACCCCTTCCTCCAGAGGTTTTGCATGCACCTTTGGGGAGCCCCTCTTCTGAGCTCAAAATTAGCAGTTCTGCTGTGTTCCCTCAGCTTTATGGGTGATAGCAGGCCCCACAGTTACCATCTTTTGATTATATCTTGCCTCAAAGCTATTAGCTCTGTTCTCTCACACCTGTGTAACGTTTCCCCTAAATTAATTCTCCTCTTGAAGTAATTTGTATGATTTCTGTTTTCCCACTGGACTTTGAACCATAAACCAAATGATGCAATAGGAAGTACACAACACCATCTATGAAATATTTTAATTTCATTCATATTTATGGAGTTATAATTTTTTTTGAGGCAGGGTTTCACTATGTACCCCAGGCTGGCCTAGGACTCATGACAATCCTCCGGCCTCAGCCTCTCAAGTGCTAGAATTACAAGCATGTGCCACCTTGCCCAGGTATTGAGGTATAATTTATATGTATTAAAATTCACCAGTTGTGCGTGTAGTCCCAGCACAAGGGAGGCTTGAAGCAGATTACTGGAACTCAGAAGTTAAAGACCAGTCTGGGCAACAGTGACACCTGTTCTTGAAAAAAAAAATCACCAATTACAAGTGTGTAATTAGATGAATTTGACAGCCAAATAATTATGACTATAATCATATATAGATTATGTTCAATACCCAAAAGTTCCCTTGGGTTTCTCAGTAGACAATCTTTTTGCCCACCTCTGGTTCCAGGCAACAGCTAATCTGACTCCTATTGCTATAGCTTTATCTCTGCTAGAATTTCATATAAATGGAATCGTTCACCACGTGGCCTTTTTTTGCATCCAGCATCTTTCACTTAGCACAATGCTTCTGACATTCACCTGTGTTGGTATATGATTGTCCCTTTGTATTTTTAGAGAGCCTTTCCTGGACCTCGTGAGGTTCGGGAAGTTTGTATTTGTAATCCCAAGGAAGAGTTATTGGAATCCTAGCAAGTTAATTCCAAACTACCACTACCATTGCGATATATGGCGAGAATAAAGACACTAAGGCATATCTGTAGTTGTGGGGAGCCAAGGGGATTCTAAATCCAGCTAGAGTGAGGGCTAACCAGAACAAAGGTCTCAACCCAGGGCCAAATCCAGGTTTTATTAATTCGTGAAGAGGGGAAAGGCTCTGAGATGAGTGACTTGAGAGTGGCAGGAAGTACGTGAGTGCTGTGAGCTAGGCTAGTTAAGAGGCCTGAGATCACCTCTGCAATGTGCAGAAGAGAAGAATATGCAGAAAGAGTAATCGATATAACACAATTTGAGGTAGTATCTAATGTTTTTGGGTTGGTGCTTCAGCTCTGATGTGTAATTTTTTATGCCCTGGGAAGTCATAGCCTCTTATCTCAAGTCTCAATCCTATCTAACAAGCATGGAGCATGCCTGTCCCTCCCATCAGGCTCACACATGCTTCTTGGGAGCTACAGGGTGGGGCAACACTGACCTGTTGCCTTGCTTCAGAGACTACACAGCAGCACCTCTGGTAGACCCTTTTGCATGGCTTAAAGCCAATTGATGGGATAAGGAAATGACCTAGCCAGCTCTGTACATATCAATACGTGGAAATAAGGCTAGGTTTAGGCAAAATGGAAATAATTGCTCTTCTTTTAAGGAGAATCGTCCAGGTGATCCTCCACATGTATTTATATATCATATGAATACAGTAGTATTTCATAATTTGCTTATATATTTGTCAGTTAATAGACTTTGTGTTTTAGACTACTATGACCAAGACTCCTATGAACATATGAGTACAAGTTTTGTGTAGAAATATGTTTTCATTTCTCTTGATAAGTAGCTAGGAGTGGAATGGCTTGGTCATATGTTAAATGTAGGTTTATAAAAAACTGCCAAGTGCTTCCCAACTGAAGTATATAGGAATGGCAGTTGCTATGCATCCATGACAACAGTTAGTATTATCATTCTTTTAAATTTTAGTTTTCTAGGGGATATGTTGTAGTATCTAATTATGGTTTTAGTTTATATCTTCTGCTAAGGAGTAAGAGTATTAACAACGTTTGATGTGCTTATTTGCCATTTGGATATTTTGGGTGATGGGTTTATTCAAATCTTTTACCCATAAGAATTGGGTTTTGTTTTTTTTTAAAGCTGAGCATGGTAGTTCACACCTATAATCCCACAAGGATCACAATTCAAACCCGACCTGGGCATCTCAGCAATTCAGTGAGACCCTGTCATAAGATAAAATTTTTTAAATAATAATAGAGGATTAGGGGTGTAGCTTGGTGAAAAAAACTAGTTTTTTTGTCTTTTAGTATATCTATTATATATATAATAGATATACAAGCCTATTAGCAAATATATGTCTTCACATATTTTTATTATTTCTTTTTCATGTGACTTTTGAAAATCAAAAGATTTTTAATTTTAATGATGTTCAATTTGTCAAATTTTTAAACGTTAAGGTTTATCCTTTTTATGTCTTATTTAAGAAATCTTTACCCAACTCAAGGTTGCAAAGATGTTCTCTGTTTTCTTATTTAAGTGTTATAATTTTACATACTGCATTTAAATCTATTGTCTATTTCAAGTTGATTTTTCTATATGTTATGAGGTTTGGATTGAGGTTCATTTCTGCTTGAATATGCATTTACATGTTGTTCTCCTTTGCTTCCATTGTGGTACCTTTGTTGAATACCAGTTGACCATATATGGAGTGTTTATATGGTCAACTGATATTCAAAGGTGCAAAGATATATATATATATATCTTTTTTTTTGTTTTTTTTGCGGCACCAAGGATTGAATTCACAACCTCGTACCTGTCAGGCAGGCGCGTAAGCTGCTGAGCCAAACTCCCGGCCCTGGTTTTTGAGGCAGGGTCGCACTGTGTAGCTCAGGCCGGCCTTGAACTCACAATGCTCCTCCTACCTCAGCCTCCCAAGTGCTGGGATTAAAGGCGTGCACCACCATGCCCGGCTTATATATATATATATATATATATATATATATATATATATATATATATATGGTCTATTTCGTTCCAGTAGTCTATATGTTTATCCATACTCCAGTACCACACTACCTTGATTTTTGTAGCTTTACAGTAAATCTTGAACCAAAGTAGTTTAAGTTTCTGTCTTGGTTACTTTTCTCTCATTGTTGAGACAGAATACCTGATGCCCAAAGGGAAGCAAGGAAAGATCTATTTAGCTTACAGTTTTGGAGGTTTCATTCCATACTGAGCTGGCTCGAAGGCAGGGTGACATGGCTGAGGGGCAGCTGTTCATGGTGACTGCAACAGATAAGAGTAAAAGGAACAAAAAAAAAAAAAAGGAAAATCATGCCACCCTGTCTCCCTTATATTGTATGCAGATTACCCACCCTTGGGCAGGTGCAGCATTCACTCTGCCATTCCCAGCAATGAACCAATCACAAATGCTAGACTCAGCTGCCTTCATGACTGCATGAGGCCTGGGGGGCCATCCAAACACAAACCATAACAGTTTCTATCGTTTTACTCTTTGAAAATGACCCTGTTTCTCATCCAAAAAGGAAGATGAATTATTACAGAATAAAGGCATAAGAGACATAAAATCTGTGTAACCCCTACTGAAAATACACACCTAGAATATGTCTAATAAATACATCCGTTGTTTATTCTTTCTAATAATGTCTCATTTTGTTATGATCTTATCTTCTCTAAAGATTCTAATTTTGGCTTTAAAGTAAATGGGTAACATCTATAATTCAATATATTAACCTAGGCCTATTAGTTCTAGCTTCATTTTGAAGAATAATTATTAAATAAAACTCCCAAATTTGTGGACACTATAATTCTTAGAAAGCACTTTCTCTGCTACAGTAAACTGAACATAGATTTGAATTACTTAAAAGTCCATAGAAGTTCATGGAGTTTGTGTATAGTTCATGACTTTTTGCAACCTATACTATGTACTGGAAAAACTAAATGCATAAAATTAAAAAGACATGTCTTATTCTTTTCAAGGTAAACACATTTATTTAGAGAATCTTAACTTTACCACCCAGATGTTCTTCAAAATAGCTAAAGAAAAAGATATTCCTAACAGCTGGGGCTGCCACCTGAAGCAGCATGTTTTTAAATCTAAAATCGTCTTGTGAATGTGGTGTTCCATTGCTAATATTTTCAAGATTTTTCATATGAAATTATCTCTTCTCTAAGCCTTCCACTTCATTTACTTAGCAAATATTCATTTAGTGCCTGGTATGTGCCAGGCACTTTGCCAGGGCATTGGGGATACAGTGCTAAATAAGACAGGCAGAATACCTACTTTCAAAAGGTTTACAGTTTAGTCTGAAACTCTTTAGTTTGTGCCAGGAAGAGCAGCAATATGACTTATGGCTTTGTGATATCTGATATCTCTGATATAAAATTATGAAAAGCATAGTAGTAAAACACTATTATGTTTAACAGTTGTATGACTTTATGTCAAAGGAGACAGATGTGTCAGTTACCTGATTTTATCATTATGTATTATATACATGTATTGAGATACCACATTGTACCTTATAAATATGGACAATTACTATGTATCAGGTAACATATATTTAAAAAGAATTTCATGGTCATAGTTTAGAATATCCAAAGTTGAATTAAAAATACAGTAAAGGGCCAGGAATGTAGCTCAGTGGCACAAGTACCTGCCTGGCAAGTGCAAGGTCCTAAGTTTGATTCTCAGTTCCAAAATAAATAAATACATTAATTAAATTAAATGAAAATACAATAAATTGGAAGGTATGAAAACTCACTGTTGGATTCTTCTCCAGATGGTTGAGATATTTATATGATACTTGAAGACATTTATTTAGTTCTCATAAATACAGATTAAATAACCCAGAGGACAATTATAATAATGATGTAGCTATCAAAAATCCAGACATTTGATGTTTACTTTGCTCTCTGAAAATAAGAATGTTTGGCTCCTAGTTCTCAGGGTCAGAAAATGCTCAGTAGAAGATATGCCCAGGGGTAGGGTTGGTAGGAAATCAGGAAACCATCAGATAGGAATCAAAACTGGATCCCTCTCCAACCAATCGAAAATTATGTTACCTACAGACTTAAGAAAAAAAGACACTAAAAAATTCTCACAAAACAGATATATTAAAGTATATTATAAAGACAAAACATTCCAAAAAGTATTTTTATAATAATGTTAGGGTTACAAAATTATAACATATTTGGTTGGTTACAGCTGATGTTTTAAACAGTTTCTTGTGTAATAGACAAAATATAATTACAAAAAGAAACGGTCTAATTGGATATTACATTTGGTAGGAGCATCTTGTAAGATGCCAAAACATTTTTATCTGCATCAGAGCTGATGTGAGAAATAACCTTGACTTTTAGGAAAATTGTGGAAATCATATCTCCAGAAAGAAGTAATGCAGGTAATGAGATAATAAAGAATAAATTATTCATCCACTAAATTAGAATCCCATTGGCGCAAAACAACATTAGTGTGTTGACTTGTTTTGCAACCACTGTCTCATTATATGTCTTAATTTATTGTCCTGGGATTACTATTAAAGAATTGATGGAAGTCTGTTGTATTAGAATTAAGAAGAATGAAACTGTTACATTTAAAATAGTATGATCAGCCATTCTGGTTTGTGCAGAACCAAGGTTTCTTGATATGGCACAATTCAGTCCTGGGAAAAATTTGGTTATTCTATAACTTACAATCAATTTTTAAAAATACGATTTGTATTAGTCAGCTGTAAAGATCAAGTTAGATTGAAAAATTTTTATACAGATGCTATATACTCTATTGCATTACATCAAAATACACATAATGGTTGGTTGTCTTACAATAATTATCATTAAATTAAGTGGTGACTGCTTGATCTCTCCATTTTGTTTCTTTCCTTAAGACTAAAAGTTTATCTTTGAGGTGATACTTTGACAACTGCAGATTGTCCTTGCCATTATGCCTTGTATCTAGATGTCCCCCCAAAGCTTTATACAGTCATAGGTGGGGCTTTTCAGAGGTGGCTGGATCTAAAGTGTATGATACTGGGATCAAGGTTCTGATTCTAGTATTAAGGATGTGAGTGCTGCCTGTCCTGAGGGTGAGTAGCCTGGATAAAATATAAAGAACAGAAAGAGGGTTATTGTGTGTCACTTGTTGTTTGCTGCCTTCTACCTACATGAACTATTTCTCCTCTGCAATGCCCCTCTGCCATGGCACTGTGCCTTGGAGCTAGCTGATTATGGTCTGAAACATCTACAAACTGTGAGCTAAATAAATCTTTCCTCCTTTAACTTTGGGAGCCAGGTATTTTGTCTCAGCCATGAGAAAAGTAACTAAGACACCTTGCCTAAATAGTGATTTCAAAGGACTTCTATCTAAAACATATAAAGAATTAAAAGAAATCAGGCCCCTAAAATTCAAGGACCCAACCCAAAAATGGGCATCTGAGATGAATACACACTTCTCAGAGAAAGAAATACAAATGACAAATAAATATATGAAAAAATGTTCAACATCAATGGTCATTCAGGAAATGCAAATTAAAACAACACTGAGGTTCCATCTCACTCCAGAAAGAATGGCCAAGATTAAAAAGTCAACCAACAACAAATGCTGGAGGGGCTGTGGGGAAAAAGGAACTCTTCTCCACTGTTGGTGGGAGTGTAGACTGGTGCCGCCACTGTGGAAGTCAGTGTGGAGATTCCTCAAGAAGCTAGGATTAGAGATCCCATTTGACCCAGCTATCCTGCTTCTGGGCATTTTCCCAGAAGAATTGAAAACATCATACCACAGTGATATCTGGGCACCCATGTTTATAGCAACCCAATTTGTAATAGCCAGATTTTGGAAACAACCCAAATGCCCATCAATGAAAGAATGGATAAAAAAGATGTGGTATTTTTATACAATGGAGTTGTACTCAGCTATTAAGAAAGATTGCATTGAGACTTTTGTAAGTAAATGGTCACGACTTGAGACTATACTCATAAGTGAGATAAATCAAACCCACATGTGTAAATACTGTATTGTCTCCCTAGTGTAAGAAATGGAAGAGTATATGTGATCCAAAATCTATAATAAATACTACGTAAGGGTAAAAAATAGCTCAAAGAGCAAAAGTAATTGGGAAGGGAAAAGGCGGAAAGAGAAAAGGAAAGAGGAAAGGGTATAAACTTGTATATATGTATATGTAAGATAACTAAAATGAACACACTGCTGAATGTATTCGTTATTGAGAAAGAACAATACTCATGATTAGATCAATTTTGCATGTCTATATCTGGTAATGTAAGTAACCATTTTAAAGATAACGATACGCAATACTGCAACCATTGTCAAGTTTCTATCATTCGGTTTTGTAAACCTGCAATGTTACTGTTGTGTATTTACTCTAGTCGTTTGTTTGTCTCTTTTGCTTGTTGTCTTTGTTATATATGTCTTTTTTTTCTTTTCTTCACTTAAATAAAAAAAAGAAAAAATAGTGATTTCATCAGTAACAAAAATGGGAACTATTTTTCTTATTTCATATTTTTCTGTATAAACACATTCCTCTGTAAAGAGATCTCTTCCATTATCTAAAGCAATTTGATCATGTGAATCATGTCTCTCTTTCTCTCTGTCTGTCTGTCTGTCTGTCTCTATACCAATTTTAAGGATTTTTTGGCTTTATCATTCTTTAAATTGCCAAAAGCTATGAAGAGTCTGAGATTTTACCCTGTATTAAGGCAAAGAAGCTACCCAACCATCCATAGTTTTAAGGATACTGGTAAAAAATATGTGAGATTCCTGCATTGGAAATTAAAAAAAAAAAACAGCTTATGATAAACAGCAATAGTAGTAGAGTGTCAGCATTTCTTTTACTGGTTCCCAGTCCCCAATTTCTATAGCATGATGCAAAATAAGATAAATTACAGGTGCAGACACCATGGATTATGTTATAGGAGGGAAACATCAAGCTTAGAATTCTAGAAACCTTTATAATGAACAGTAAACTTGACGGCTTTCTCTCCAAAGTGGGATAGTGTCTTCTTATTCTGCATAGTAAGCATGCCTATCCTTTGCTCTATCTTCTGAGGCTATTTACTACACAAATATCTGCAAGAAGAGTGTTCAGAATGTTCACTCACAAGCTGTGCAGGAATTTGAGAGACCATGCCTATCTTTATGTGCTAATTACTCTCCGTGGGGAGAAAATGATGAATCAACAAAAATAAAGAAAATTCTGTAAAAAGACTGGAATGATAAATATTCTTAGAGGACAACAAAAAAACTGTATTAGATTAATACAATCACATGTCGTTCATTGACTGTGGGTCAGAGCCTTTCATAGACTCGGAGAAGTTAGGTAACTTGTCTGAAGTCATACAGCTAGAGAGTGGCAGAACAAGTCTAGAACTTAGTCATTATGACTCTCAAGTTTTGCTTCATGTTAGAAAGGGATTCAGAATACAAATGGAAGGGATAGGACTCAAAGAAGAGAATAAAAAGAAGGGAGAGCCTAGAAGGCAATGTACGTGAGGTGAGCTTGCAGTTGAGAGGGTACATAGGCAGTAATTGTGGGATTTTTAAAAAACTGACAATCTCTATTTATCAGTGAGGCCATTGGTTATAAGTGAGGGAGTAAGGGTTTGAGGAGAGTGTCAAAGGTTCTGGAGAAACAATGGGATGTAGAGTGAGAAATGAGGGAGATAAAAGAGATTAAATAGGAAAAGAAAAAAAGGAAGAAAAAAATTTTCTCCAGTTGAGATTAGGAACCTGAAATCCACAGTAATAATCTACCAATTCAAATTCTAAAGTGAAAGAGACATGTAATTTTGTATAAAAAAATGAAAACCCTTATATATGCATAAAAACATGTTCAGGAAAACACATAGTACATATACCAATTTGTTCGGGTGGGAATGTTTTTGAGGTTAGGAGAAAGAACTTTCACTTTCTCTATGGTTTTTTAGGGCCAGGAATCTATAGATGAGGAAATAGAATAGAGCCCTCATTTAGATCTTCTAGCTACTTCTGATTAGGAAGAGTTAAAAATGAACTTTACTAGAGAGATTCACCTGGGAAGTACAGGACAGGAGTAAGTAAAGTAAGAAAAAAAAAAACTGACAAAGAAAGGCACCAAATGGCCTTGGGACTTATACCAAGAGACCAGAGAGGGAAAGAGCTGACAGAAAAAGTACAGAGAAAGCCAAGTGCACAAACAATAAGTCACCCCCACCTCCAGTAGAAGACGACAAACAAAGGAAAAAAGGAGGAATAATTGTGGGGAAAGCTCTTATTCAGTGTATACAAGTATATACTCACACATATCACTTATGCATATATATGTATATATTCACTCTAGGGTCATTATGTTATCCATTTTAAGGTCACTACATTTATCATGTAATTATACAGTACGATAGATATCCTCATACCCCCTTACTAACTCTAAGCTAACCGTGAATAAGGCACATTCCCTTGCCAACTAGCTACTCGCTCCAAAGATAACCCTTAAAAAGTAGGTCTAGGACAAGTAAACAGACAGAAAGAAGCTACATGTAGATCACCAAAAAGAGATACATAGATAAAGGTGCCTGGAAGCCAAATCAATTTTGGCTAGTTGGAGGGGCTAGACCCCCTCATAAAAGCAGCCAGGAACAAAGGACCATGGGTCCTCCATCTTTCTGGAGCTCCTTACCCTGACTTTTTCTTATTAGGGTAACTTCCCCTTTCCTCTCCCTTGCTTTTCCTCTTTACAAATAAAGTGTCTTCCTTTTGTTAAACTTTGTCCCTCTAATTTTTTACTGGGGCTACTCAGTGGGCTCCTCAGACAGCAGAATTGCATTGCTCATCCTTCGACATGACACTTTTGGTTCCCCGACCAGGAACTGGATGTGACAGTTTGAAATTTTTATGATGGCAATATGGTTTTGCACTACTAGTGTAAAACATACAGAGTGTGAGTGATGGTCTAGTAAAAGGAGAAGGTTCCTGAGTTGAGTGCATGTCTTCATCTCCAGATGAAAGGATAATCCAGAGCCTATTCCACAGAAATTTAAAGCTTGAGAGCTAGCTGAAGTCCGACATGGCTTTTCCCAGCACTGAGACAGCACTAAAAATTTATTTATTCCACTGCTGTTGGAGTGAGGGACTTCAACTAGCCATGATGCTTCGGTCCACTAAACACATTTTAGGTCAGAAAAGATCTGGAAAGGTTATAATATCATCTCTGGGTTAGAATGTCGTGTGTGTGTGTGTGTGTGTGTGTGTGTGTGTGTGTGTGTGTTGAGGCAGGGTCTCAATACGTAGTACAAGCTGGCCCTGAACTCACTATGCAGCCCACACTGGCCTCAAACTTATGATGATCCTCCTGCTTCAGCCCCCGAAGTGTGGAAATATAATATAAGCTCAAAATCATATACAATTATAATTATATTTGCCCAACTGCTGAAAAATGATGGCTACAGGGAATTTCTTTCCAGCTAGTGGGGAGGGCTCCAGTTTCCACTTTTGACACCTGCGATGAATGGCAAAGCAGAAATTCTGTAGCTTATCTAGAATGAATGTAAGTTACTCTTCTCCTTACATTTATATTTCAAGACAGACATAAAGTTTCTCTTTTCTGTGTCCATTTTCTCTTAAATAAAAAAAAGAAAAAGTATCTGAAATTAAAAAAAAAGATAGACATAAAGCGACAATATTTGATTTCTTGAGACATGTTGGGCAATTCAGTCTTCCTATACAAACTAATTCCACAGGGTGTGGGAAGATGTAAATAACAAACAGAAGAATGTTAAATAAACAAGATCCTTCTCTTAATAATGAAAACAAATTGAAGATGGAAGGCCAAGAACAAAATGAAACTATCCATATGAATTATACAGTATTAATTGCAGAAAAGAGTAAACTTCTAATTTGAGCTTTATTACTAGAATGTCTGAGTTACAGCTCATTTTAACTGGGGAATAATAAGACCTACTTCACTGAGTCATTGTAACATCTTAGTGAAATAAAATATGAATGTAAAAAATTTTTGTAATATTAATACGTGTGGGGGTTTTCCCTCTTTTTTCACTCATTTTCCAAAAGGTCCTTTATGTACCCTTTAATTGGGAGTTATTTACAAGGAAGAAAGCAGGTGTTTGAAGACAAGGGTTTTTATGTATTTTGTGGAAGTTTAAACTCATAAAGGACATTGTGTTAGGTGGGGGCAAAAATGGAAGCAGTAAGGTTGGTATCCTTGCAGGGAGAAAGAAGGTTGGTATTTTCATCAAGTTTATGAAACAGATGAAGGAGGTTACACCAAGATGGGGAATTTCTGGGTTTTGTTTGTTTGTTTGTTTGTTTTGTGGCTAGGTTTCTACAAGTGAGAGATAGCTAATACTGGGACTCCCAGCCCTGGTAAACATTATCGTGCCCAAAAGAGGTAGTTTGGCAGTTGCATACTTCCAAGGGCCTACTGGTCTTCGATAATGAACATTTCAGTGGTGGCCAAAGTGAACCAACGACTAAACAGAGGTCTTCACTTATTTTTCTCTTGATAAGGGACATCTTATATAACAATAAGATGAAGGCTTTTAAATTTTCATTTTCCCCTGATTTAAAAAGTAATACAGCGGGGCATGGTGGTGCACGCCTTTAATCCCAGCACTCGGGAGGCTGAGGTAGGAGGAGCGTTGTGAGTTCGAGGCCAGCTTGGGCTACAACGCGATCGCAAGACCGACCTGAGCTACATAATGCGACCCTGCCTCAAAAAACTAGGGCCGGGAGGTTGGCTCAGTGGCTTAAGCACCTGCACTGGCAGGTGCGAGGTTGTGAGTTCAATTCCTGGTGCCGCAAAAATAAAATAAGTAAATAAATAAAAAATTAAAAAATAAAAAGTAATACATATATTTTGGACTACAAAATAATTTAGTTTGATTAAATACAAAAATAATCTTTCCAATATATGTTTATTTATAGTCGAAGGCTAATTTATGTTGTAGTAGCACAATAACAGGCACCTAAAAATTCAAAGCTTGTTATTTTGTGTTAATCACACATCAATACACACCTATTGATAGCACACACATATATACATGTGTTTAAAAATGGGAGGAAAAATGCTTAGAAAGTTTTATGATTCCAATATAACATTAGCACTGGCTCTGAACCTCCCAGAAACTGACCTGGGATATTTCCCTGCTTCCCAAAAGAGATGATGTGGGGTATGGTAAATACTTTCATTCATTATTCTGCAGAGAATCATGATAAGTAACATTGCTCTATTTAGAGCACAACTTCTCAAAATTTATTATTTTATGACTAGTATAAACTCGTGTGAGGTTCGCAGATCTTTTTTTTCATCTCCTTTGCCTCATCTTTTGATCCTGTTTCCATTTGAGAAAAGCCTACTTCTTATTATCTTTTCTTTAGCTTTTATTTATAATTAGAGTTTGTCATATAAGAGAAATCATGTAATATTTAAGATTGTGTGTCTGACTTATTTCACTTAACATTATGGACTCAAGGTGCATCCATTTTCCAAAAAATGACTCAAGTTTATTTTTCTTTATAAAACAGAAAGCATACAGTAGTGCTCCATTGTGTATGAATTTGCTGATGGACATATAATCTGTTTCCAAGATGTAGCTATCGTGAATTGTGCTGTTATAAACACAGGTGTGCATGTAATACAATGCCTTTCACTCTTTCAGAATGATACCTAGAAGGGGAAGAGCCAGGTCAAATGGAATTTTTAGTTTATTTTTTATTTTTATTTTTATTTAAGAGAAGAAAGACACATATAAGAAAGACAAAAAGCAAAAGAGACAAACAAACGACAAGAGCAAATACACAACAGTAACATTATAGGTTTACAAAACAAGATGATAGGAAATTGACAATGGTTGCAATATTGCATATCGTTACCTTCAACACGGTTGTTTACACTAACATACAGACATGTAAAATTGATCTAATCATGTGAGTATTAACCGATCTTTCTCAATAACTAATACATTCAGCAGTATAGTCATTTTAGTTATCTTACATATACATATATACAGATTTATGTCTTTTTCCTTTTCCCTTCCTTCTTTCCTCCTTTTGCCTTCCCAATTACTTTTGCTCTTTGAGCAGTTTTTTACCCTTACATAGTATTTATTGTAGATTTTGGATCATATATACTTTTTCAGTTTTTTACACTAGGGAAACAATACAGTATTTCCACATGTGGATTTGATTTATCTCACTTATAAGTATGGTCTCAAGTTGTGTCCATTTACTTATAGAAGTCTCAGTGCAATCTTTCTTGATAGCTGAGTAGTATTCCATTGTATAAAAATACCACATCTTTTTTATCCATTCCTTGATTCATGGGCACTTGGGTTGTTTCCAAGATGTGGCTATTACAAATTAGGTTGCTATAAACATGGGTGCACAAATATCACTGTGGTATGATGTTTTCAGTTCTTCTGGGAAAATACCCAGAAGCAGGATAGCTGGGTCAAATGGTATCTCTAATCCTAGCTTCTTGAGGAATCTCCACACTGATTTCCACAGTGGTTGCATCAGCCTACATTTCCACCAACAGTGGAGAAGAGTTCCTTTTTCCCCACAGCCCCTCCAGCATTTGTTGCTGGTTCATTTTTTAATCTTGGCCATTCTTTCTGGAGTGAGATGAAATCTTGGTGTTGTTTTAATTTGCATTTCCCGAATGACCATTGATGTTGAACATTTTTTGATATATTTATTTGCCATTTGTATTTCTTTCTCTGAGAAGTGTGTATTCATCTCAGATGCCCATTTTTGGATTGGGTCTTTGAATTTTAGGGGCCTGATTTCTTTTAATTCTTTATATGTTTTAGATAGAAGTCCTTTGTCTGATAGACAATTGGCTAAGATATTTTCCCAGTTCGTGGGTTTTCTTTTCACTCTGTTGTAGATTTCCTTTGACAGGCAAAAACTTTTCAGTAAGATGAGATCCCACTTGTTGATACTGGAAAGTGTTTCCTGTGCAATTTGATTTTTGTTCATGAACTCTGTGCCTATTCCTATGTCATCAAGATTTTTACCTACTCTGTCTTCTAGTAACTTTAGTGTCTCTGTTTTAATATTCAGATTATTAATTCATTTTGACTTTATTTCAGTGCATGGTAATAGACATGGATCTAGTTTTAGTTTGCAGCATATAGAAAGCCACTTTTTTCCAGCACCATTTGTTAAAGAGGCTATCATTTTTCCAATGTACATGTTTGGCCCCTTTGTCAAAGATGAGGTGGCTAAGTGTGTTTGTAGTTGTGGCTGTATCTTCTTATCTATTCCATTGATCTTCAGGTCTGTTTTGATTCCAGTACCATGCTGATTTTATCACAGTAGCTTTGTAGTATAGTTTCAAATCGGGGACTGTAATGTCTCCTGCCTTCCCTTTGTTGCCCAGAATTGTCTTTGCTATTCTAGGTCTTTTCTGGTTCCAGATGAATTTCAGGAATGCTTCCTCTATCTCTGTGAGGTAGGCAAGTAGTATTTTGATTGGGATTGCATTAAATCTGTATAACAATTTTGGGAGAATGGCCATTTTCACGATGTTTATTCTTCCTATCCATGAACAAGGAATATCTTTCCATTTTCTGAAATCTTCGATTTCCTTTTTGAGAATAGTATAATTGTCACTGTATAGATCTTTTACTTCCTTTGTTAGATTGATTCCTAAGTATTTCATTTTTTTGATGTTATACTGAAGGGTGTGGTTTCCCTTCTTTCTCTATCAGTGACTTTGTTGTTTGTGTACAGGAATGCTATTGATTTTTGAGCGTTGACCTTGTATCCAGCAACATTACTGAATTTGGTTATTACTTCTAGAAGTCTTTTAATGGATTTTTGGGGGTCTTCTATGTAGAGTATCTTATCATCTGCAAATAATGATAATTTTACTTCTTCCTTTCCTATCCTTATTCCCTTTATTTCTTTCTCTTCTCTAATTGCTCTGGCTACTATTTTCAGAACTATATTGAATAGGCATGGTGATAATGGACATCCTTGTCTTGTTCCTGATTTTAGGTTGAAAGTTTTCAGTTTTTCTCCATGTAGTAAGATGTTGGCTGTTGGTTTATGATATATGGCTTTTATCAGGTTGAGTTAGAGACTGCCTATTCCGATTTTCTGTAGGGTTTTTATCATCAGTGGGTGTTGGATTTTGTCGAAAGCTTTTTCTGCATCTATTGAGATGATCATGTGATTCTTGTCCTTCACCCTGTTGATATGGTGTATTACATTTATTGATTTGCATATATTGAACCATCCCTGCATTCCTGGGATGAATCCCACTTGATCATGGCGTATAATCTTCCTGACAACTTGCTGTATTCTATATGCCAGTATTTTATTGAGGATTTTTGCATCTATGTTCATTAGGGAGATTGGCTTGTAATTTTCTTTTTTGCTTGGGTCTTTCTCTGGTTTTGTTACTAGGGTAATACTTGTTTCCAGGAATGAGTTAGGGAGATTTGTTTCCCTTTCAATTTCATTGAAGCGTTTGAGGAGTGTGGGCATTAAGTGTTCCCTAAACTTCTTATAGAATTCAGCAGTGAATCCATCAAAACCTGGGCTTTTCTTTGTTGGTAAGGTTCTAATTACATTTTCAATTTCATTAGCTGAAATTGGGTTATTCAGCAGTTTTACATCTTCTTGATTCAGCTTTGGTAATTCGTAGGTTTCTAGGAATCTGTCCATTTCTTCTGTGTTATCGAATCGATATGAGTAAAGGTTTTCAAAGTAGGTTTGCTGATCTTCTGTATTTCCACAGGGTCTGTAGTTATTTCACCCTTTTCATTTCTTATTGCATGAATCTGAGTTTTTTCTTTCCTCTTTTTGATAAAGTTGGCTAGGGGTTTATCAATTTTATTTACTCTTTCGAAGAACCAACTCTTCGATTCCTTAATTCTTTGTATTGTTTTCTTAGTTTCAATTGCATTAATTTCTGCTCTGATCTTGATAATTTCCTCCCTTCTTTGGGCTTTGGACTTGACTTACTCTTTTTTTCTAGAAGTTTGAGGTGCATCATTAGGTTGTTTGTGTGTGTTCTTTCCATTTTTCTGATGTGGGAGTTTAGTGCTATAAATTTCCCTCTGAGGACTGTTTTCATTGTGTC
The DNA here is from genome assembly GCA_004363535.1 of Dasyprocta punctata. Taxonomy (NCBI): domain Eukaryota; kingdom Metazoa; phylum Chordata; class Mammalia; order Rodentia; family Dasyproctidae; genus Dasyprocta; species Dasyprocta punctata. The sequence continues at coordinate 17,002 of RJWM01002559.1, read as the reverse complement.
CCACAGGTTCTGATAATTTGTGTGTGCATTTTTATTCAATTGTAGATAGTCTAATTTCTTCCTTAATTTCTTCTGTGACCCATTGATTGTTTAGGAGAGTATTATTTAACTTCCATGTGTTTATGCAGTTCTTGTGGGGTTTTTTGTCATTCATTTCCAATTTTACTGCGGTATGGTCAGATAATCTGCATGGAATTATTTCAGTTCGTTTGCATTTCCTTAAGCATGTTTTGTGGACCAGTATATGATCTATTTTAGAGAATGACCCATGTGCAGCTGAGAAAAATGTGTATTCTGATGTTGATGGGTGGAACACTCAGTACACATCTACTAGGTCCATTTGTTCATAAGTTTGATTCAGTTCTGTTATTTCTTTGCTGATTTTTTGTTTGGTTGACCTGTCTCTCTGTGACAGTGGGGTGTTAAGGTCCCCTGTTATAACTGTATTATTGATTATTTGGTTTTTCATGCCTATTAAGAATTGTCTTACATAGTTGGGTGCTCCCATATTTGGTCCATATACATTTATGATTGCAATCTCTTCCTCTTGAAGTTTTCCCCTAACAAGTATGTAGTGACCTTCTTTATCTCTTTTGATCATTTTCGGTTTGAAGTTTGTATTGTCTACAAACATAATAGCTACCCCTGCTTTTTTCTGGGTTCCTGTTGCATGGAGTATTGTTTTCCAGCCTTTGATTTTTAGTCTGTGAGTTTCCTTTTGAGTGAAATGTGTTTCTTGTATACAACGTATCGTTGGATTTTGTTTCTTAACCCACTCTGCCAGTTTATTTCTTTTTATTGGTGAGTTGAGACTATTTACACTGATTGATATAACTGATATATACTGACTCATCCCTGTCACAATATCTTTCTGTTGGTGGTTTTCTACATTTTCTGTTTAATTATTTGCCCTGCTTAGTGGTTTTCTTCTGTTGTTGTTCTTAACAGTGTAGCTGTCTTTGTCTCTTTCTAGAGTGTCATTCAATACTCTTTGTAGTGTTGGTTTGGTGGCCATAAATTTCTTCAGTTGTTCTTTGCCATGGAAGTATCTTATTTCTCCATCAATTTTTAAGGATAGTTTTGCAGGATACATCAATCTGGGTTGAAAGTTGTTTTCTTTCAGGATTTGAAATACTTCACTCCAAGCTCTTCTTGACTTGAAGGTTTGTGTTGAGAAGTCTGCCGTGATTCTGATAGGCTTTCTTTCATAGGTGATCTGTTTCTTTTCTCTGGCAGCTTTCAATATTTTGTTCTTGTGCTGTATTTCTGATAGCCTAATTATTATATGTCTGGGTGAAGATTTATTTTGGTTATGGTTAATTGGGGTTCTGTATGCCTCAGTTACCTGTATTTCTGATTCTCTTCCCATGTTTGGAAAATTTTCTGCTATTATTTCTGCAAATAGTCTTCGCAGGTCATTAGTATTGACCCCTGCTTTTTCATTGATACCTATTAATCTTATGTTATTTCTCTTGGCATCATCTTGCAGTTGTTGAATTGTTTTTTCCTGGCTCCTTGTTATTTTTAAGAGACCTTTTCTTTCATGATTGTAAGCTTCCATGCTGTCTTCAAGGTCTGAGATTGTATCTTCAGCTTCATTCAAGCAGTTTTGCCAACTTTCCATGGAATTTTTAATTTCCTGAATTTCCCTTTGAAGCTGTTTCATGCATTCTATTTGTGTCTTACATTGTTCATTCAAAGTTTCCATCATTTTCTTATGTTCTAGCTTTTTTTATCTTGATCTTCTTCAGATACACACAGCATTTCTTTCATAATGGTTGTCATTTCATCTTTTAACTGAGAGATTATTTCTGATTTGAGTTTCTCTATAGCTTCATGGAGTTGTTTCTTTACTTCAGTTGTTATCATTTCAAAAAGTTCAGTTATATGACTCCCAGTGTCTTCCATTTCAGTGTCTCTTGGGTTTGTTCTCAGTGGGTTGGGGGATTGAGACTGCCTTTTGCTCTTTTGTCATTTTCTTCTGGGACCTGTGTGGCTGGGCAGGCCGCCTCCCAATGGATTGCACTGGAACACTGTGTTGGGTAGAGCTTCAATCCTCCAATATCCCTGTGGCTAGCTGGGGCACACCCCCAGATTATAGTGCTGGACCCTTATGTTCTGTGGTCTGTGAGGCTGGCCGTGTGTTCTCCTGATTTACTTTGTTGGGTTGCTCTGGGATGCTGGGCTGGACAAAGTTTGTATCCTCCCTGTAACTAGCAGGGTCACATCCCTGGAGCTTTTTGCCAGGGTCTAGAACCTGGCTGTGTAGCACTCAGAACCCCTGCAACCCAGGTGGCTAGCAGAGATGCAGCTCTGGGGTGTGTCACTGGACCTGCAGCCTGGCTGGGTGGAATTTGAAACCTCCAGGACCTAGGCGGCTAGACAGAGCACACCCCAGAGTGTGGCACCACCAGGACCTTGTATCTGGCTGTGAAGAGTTTAGAGCCTCTGGAGTGCAGGGCATCCCCAGGTGCATCCCAGGCATATAGTGCTGGGGCCTTGCTCCTGGTTGCATGGGTTTGCAACATCTAGGACCTGCTGTGTGGCCACACGCCTGAACGATGGAGCTTGCGCCTTGTGCTGTGATGGGCAGAGCTCAAGTTCTCTGAGGCCCTGCAGCTATGCTGGCCACTCCCTGACGAGCAGCTCTGGGGCTCTGGGCTGTGCTGGGCTCAGTACCTCTGTGTCCTGCAAGGCTGGCCAGGCATTCCCCTGATGTATTGCACTGAGATGTTGGACTGGGTAGAGCTTGATCCTCTGTGTAGCTAGTGAGGGCACACTCCCAGAGTGTGTTGCTGGACCCTCTACCTTACTGGGTGGGGGTCGGAACCTCCAGGACCCAGGCGGCACACCCCCAGAGTGTGGCACCACCTCGACCTTGTGTCTGGCTGTGAGGAGTTCAGAGCCTCTGGAGCCTAGTTTAGTTTTTAAAGGAAGGCCAGGCATGGTGGCGCACGCCTTTAATCCCAGCACTCAGGAGGCTGAGGTAGGAGGAGCGTTGTGAGTTTGAGGTCAGCTTGGGCTACAATACTAGTGCAAGGCTGGCTTGAGCTAGATAGTGCGACCCTGCCTCAAAAAACTAGGGCTGGCAGTTTGGCTCAGTGGCTTAAGTGCCTGTCTGGCAGGTGTGAGTTTGTGAGTTTGATCCCCAGTGCCACAAATAAATAAATAAATAAATAAAAGGAATCTCCCTACTGATTTCTGTAGTTGTTATTCTGGTAGCAACATAGAAGGTTTCTATTTCCCCACAGTATTTACAGGATTTGTTATTATTTGATTTTTTAAATTTTCTAAATTTTAGTTTATTAGTTGGTACATGTAGATGACACATCTTAATTCCTTTCTTCATTCCCTTTCCCTTCCCTCCCTACCCCTCTATCCATCTGATGATCCTCTTTCTTCTTTTCTTTCTTTTTTCTTTTCATGTGTTTGCAGTATATAATGTCTACATTCCTTAAGTGGAGTTGGAACATGTACATGACACATCCACTTTCTTTTCTTCATTCCTTGTTCTCCCCCTCCCTTCCACTCCCTTCATCTCTTGATCCCCTTCCCCTTTGAGAAAGATCTTCTTACTTCCTATTATCTATCTTTCATTTTGATCTTTATTTTTACTCTGGGTTTCTCATATAAGAGAAACCATGTGATGTTTAAGCTTGTGTGCCTGATTTATTTCACTTAATGTTATGATCTCAAGATGCATCTATTTTCCTACAAATGACTCATTTCTTTCTTTCTTATGACACAGTAGTACTCCTTCATGTGTAAATATCACATTTTTTATCACTTCATCTGTCAATGGACATATAGGTTGCTTCCAAGATTTAGTTATTATGAATTACACTGCTATAAACATGTATCACTGTAATATGATGTCTTTAACTCTTTAAGGAAGATACCTAGAAGGGGAATATTTGGATCAAATGCAATCTCTAGTGTTAGCTCTTTGCAGAATCTCCACACTGATTTCCATAGTGGTTGTAGTAGTTTACATTTGCACCAAAAATGTAAAAGGTTGCCTTTTCCCCTGCAGCCTCATCAGTATTATTATTTGATTTCTTGATGACAGCCACATTTTCTGGAATAAGATGGAATCTCAGTGTTATTTTAATTTGCATTTATCAAATGCCCAGTAATATTGAACACTTTTAATGTATTTATTGGTCATTTGTACTTCTGAGAGCTGCCTACTCATTTCAATTGCCCATTTTTGTTTTGATTGTGTCTTTTATTTGAGGGAGTTAATTTTTTGGAGTACTTTACATATTCTATATATGAGACCTCTGCCTGAGAAACAGGTGGCAAAATTTTTTCCCAATTCTGTAGATTGTCTCTTCACTCAGTTGATTGTTTCTTTTGCTGTGCAGAAGCTTTTTAATTTGATATGATTCCATTAGTTGATTCTTGATGTTATTTCTTGTGCAACTGAGGTTCTATTCAGAAAGTTCTTCCTACACCTGTGACTTCAAGGGTTTTACTTATTTTGTCTTCCAAGGGTTGCTTTTGGCTCAGCTTTTAGATCTTTGATCTATTTTGATTTTAGCTTAGTACATGGTGAGGTATATGGGTCTAGATTCAATCTTCTGCACATGGATAACCAGTGTTATGGTTTGTGTCTGGGTGTTCCCCCAAAGCCTCATGCAGTCATAGAGGTGGTTGAATCTATCATTTGTGATTGGTTCATTGTCTAGTGCTGGGAATGGCAGTGTGAGTACTGCACCTGCCTGGCATGCAGTTTCCTTTTTACCTATTCACTCTTATTGCTTGCAGTTGTCATGAATGGTTGCCCCTTAGTCATGCCAGCCTGCCTTGGAGCCAGCTGAGTGTGGACTGAAACCTCCAAAAACTGTAATCTAAATAAACCTTTCTTTCCCTAATTTTGGGCATCAGGTATTTTGCCTCAGTAATGAGAGACAAGTAACCAAGACAATCAGTATTCCCAACACCATTTATTAAAGATGCTATCCTTGCTCCACAGTATGTTTTTGGCTCCTTTTGTCAAAGATCAAATAGTTGAACGTAGTTGGAGTTGTTTCTGCACCCTCTATTCTGTTTCATTGATCCTCATGTCTGTTTCTTTGCCAGTATTATGGCATTTTTATCACTATAGTTTTGTGTTATAACTTCAAGTCTGGGATTGTGATGCCTCTTGCCTTGCTCTTGTTACCCATGAAAGCTTTTGCTATTCTGGATCTCTTCTGGTTCCATATAAATTTTAGGATTGTTTTCTCCAGTTATGTGAAGAATGCTATTGATATTTTGATTGTGATTGCATTAAGTTCATATATCAATTTTCAAAATATGGCCATTTTGACTAGCATATTGATTCTGCTTACCCAGGAATGGGATAGCTTTCCATTTTCTGATGTTTTCTTTGATTTTCTTTTCCAGAGTACTGTAGTTTTTGTTGTAGAACTCTTACTTCCTTAGTCATATTAATTCATATTTGGTTTTTCTTGATGCTCTTGTGAATGGTATTTCCCCCTAATTTCTTTCTTAGTAGGTTCATTATTAGTGCACAGAAATGCTATTGATTTTTGTGTGTTGATTTTTATCTTGCTACATTATTAAATTTGGATATTAGCCAGGTGTGGAGGCACATGCCTGTAATTCTAGCACTTGGGAGGCTAAGGCAGGAGGATTGCCATGAGTTTGAGGCCAGCTGGGCAACATAGTGAGTTCAAGGCCAGTCTGCACTACAGAGTAAGACCCTGTCTCAAAAATTTTTGGACATTAATTTTAATAGGTCTTGGTGGGTTTTCACTGTGTAACGCAGCCTGGCCACGAACTTGGGAGTCTGCCTCAGACTCCCAAGTGAATACTGGAATTACAGGTATGTGCCACCATACTTGGCTCCAGGCCTGGATTCTGAAAACACGTTGAGACTAGATGTCCTTGCTATGTGACTTCTCCTGGCTTTCAGTGACTTTAAACAGGTTTGGTGGTTGATTATGTTATGTTATAGTCATGAATAATCCCCAAATATTTGTGATTGCAGATGAGATTTATTTCTTAATTATGTTACATGATCCACTGTGGGTCAGTCCCAGGCAGACAGAATAACTACCATCTTGTTGATCCTTATGTCAAAGGGAAAGAGAACTCTGAAAGATCTAGCACTGACAATTACATGCTTGGCCTAGAAGAGATTCTGGCAAGACAAGTCATTGGCTAGCATGAATCCCCACCTACTAAAAGAGAGCTGGGAACCACAGTCCTCCCATGTGCCCAGTAGATGGTAGAGCCTGAAATATTTGGCAAGCCATTATTACTATTGTTTACTTAAACCTAAGATCTGCAATGTTAACTGTTTTTCTTTCTGCACTCCTAGCCTCTTCCTAGATGCCCTAATTCCAATGCTTGCAGTCCAATAGCCCTCCTAACCTGATTGGCAATAATGTCCTTACAGTGCCCTCTAGCGGTTACTTGAGCTACTTCATTAGTGCCTAATTAAATTCGTAAACCTCTGGAACAGAATTTCACCATCAAGACCAAATAATATCATTAATAGTCCAGCTTCCCATTTTTTGGACCTCATTAAAACATTCAGGGTAAGCCTTAAAGTGCGGTAAAACCACCTTTGGTGGAATTGTGAAATTTATCTTTTCTTCTTAGCAAGAGTATCAAAATTTCAAGTATTTAAGGAACTTTGACACAAATAAATTGAGTATTTTTTTATGCTGCAGACATTTTTTTTTTTTTTTTGCAGCACCAGGGATTGAACTCACAACCTCGCGCCTGCCAGACAGGTGCTTAAGCCACTGAGCCAACAGACAGTTTTTATTGAACAGAAATTTTCCATCTGTCTCCAGTAACCTTTCACTTTTTATAAAGCATATAAATATTCATAGAGATGAAGCCCAAACCATTATGTAATTCCTGAAGTCTATGTGGGAACTCACCTGGAATAATGATTCTTAATTGCAAAAATGCCACAGAGGAGTTGCTGTTGAAGGAAATATAATTTCATGTCCCCAGTTTCCTATTATGATTTTCTCGTTGGAGTCCATGAACACCTGGCTACAACAGTATTTTTGTATAATTGAGTTCCTCTGTAATTCTGTATATTTTATGTATTTGAAAACATTAAACTGAGAGGGGGTCCAAAATGTTAACAGTCTGCTAAAGAGTTACTTGGAATATTAACTCTAAGACGTGTTATCAGTGTGAGGAAATATTTTAAGTACTGCCGTAGGGTGGTGCTATTGCTTTAAGAGCAAACAAGAGGAAGGTTAAACTAGTTGACCAGGAATACAAGTTTCTTTAGAGAAGACTGAGGAATGATGGTGGTGATGTGGCCACAGAAAATAACAATAGTTTTAAATCTTAAGAGAAAGTTTAAAATTCCTAGCAGATAAAATGCAAATCCATTAACTAAGATAGCATGGTCTAGTATATAAAATATAATTGGTAATGGGTATTTTACTATTTTAAAGAACTGTATAAAATAAAAGTGCAGGGTTTTGAGGACTTGTCAGGCAACTAAGTCCCTAAGGATTTTTTCTATACAATATTATGGATTTTTCTCCAATATACAGATGGCAAAATGTGTCATCGTTTTTGTTGTCTATGTTATTAGCATTTTTTCTTTTTTTTTTCTTTTAAAGGGAATAAAACAAAACAATAAAATGGAACCAAACTAAATGGTGAGAACAATATTGGATTTCAAAAACAAGACAGGAGGAAATCCCCCATAGTTGCTATATTGCATATTGTTATCCTCTAAATAGATGCTCAGACTATCAGCTTTAGGCTTGCAAAATCAATCAAACAATGCAAATATTAAGTTGTTTTTGAGATTTATTTTTCTTATTAGTTCCCCACTGGGCTTTTGTGTGTAATCATGCTTTACATGCACTGAATTCCATCCTGGTGCAACCATAATAGGAAGCACATGGCAAATGCCTACACGGAGGACATGGCTTGGTGCCACGATCCATGTAGCCAGCAGGGTCCTGAGAGGGTATGACAGGAGATTAAGAAAAAACTAGACACATACTAAAAGGAAATCTGGGACTCAGTGGGACCTGACCTCTCTGATGTGGAGGGAGCAACAACTCAGCATGGTCTACATCTTTATTTATACACAGTAAAAGGATGAAGCCCACAGTGGAGTCAAAAGTGCAAGGTCTCAGTGTTTTCCTGAGAACATTGAAAGAGAAACATTCTCAGTTATCTGTCGCTAACAGGAAGGAACACCAAGGCCAGATACCTGCTGGACTGGCTTTGCTGTAGTCCCACCAACTTGTTTATATGGTTCGCTTCTGACACTCCATATTCTTGGGGATGGTCTTACTGTAACCCCGAATGTGTGGTTGACCTCCAGTTCAGCTGTTCCCCACAGTTTGGCATGGTGAGTAGCCTGTAATCTCAGCTTAGTGGTAGAGCACTTCTCTAACATATGTGAGGCCCTGACTACAATCGCTAGTACTGAGGGGGAAAAGGTGGAACATACAACTCAGTAATCAGTTGACGGAAATTGCACAAAGAACAATAGAATCAATGTAATACAGAGCTGGTTATTCTGGCAAATGCAACATAAACCAACAGATGAAACAATTCACTTCAAAAGAATCTGATTGAGAAGATGATAGCAAACAAGAGAGTAGAGATATAAAAGATAACCATATGATAATTGTTAATTAATGGTGATAGGTAAATGGGGAATCCTCATACCATCTCTAAATTTTGTATAAAGTTGAAATTTTACATTAAAAATTAACATATACATAAAGTAACAATGCTAAAAGGGCTGAGTTTTTGTGATCAGAGTCAGGTTTATGAGAATACACACCAAACCCACAGAGTTAATGGAAAGGAAGTATGAAATTCCTGTAGAAGAGATTGTAGGACACAGGAAATTAATAAACTGGAGGAAAGTGAACTATGAGTCATGCTAATCCTCAATGTTTTTCACTGAGAAAAATACTATGCAGGATTTTACTATGAGTTTTAAAAGTCAGTTTTTATGAAACATAAACTTTCTTGGACTTTTGTTTAGGGTTGTGTGAGTTTGGAGTAAGGGGATGAAGAAAATCAACAAAGAATCAAGTGTTAGGAAAGACAAGAGAGACTCCCTTTAGCATTTTTAGATATAAGGGGCAAGAAACAGTTCATCTTTCTTATTATCTCTTTAAATTATTCATGTTTTTAAAAAGAAAATACTTTCTAATTTATTTTTTATTAACTATGGTTCACTTGAAGATATTTTAAGAAATTTGTTTTATGTCTACTGATAAAGAAAAATTTCCCACATTGTTAAAAATAGATACCTACAAGATTTAATATTTCTGAAAGTGTTAATAAACGTACGTTTCTATCTGAAAAATGCCTCCACTTATGCTTTAACCACAAGAGAAAACACTTTTGAACTTAATATTCAGAAAATCACTCATTTTTTACTTCTACAAGCTAATATTTTAGTTCACATTTTCTATTTTTACTTTTACAAGCACAAGTAGGAATCACAAGTTGCTTTCTGTCCATATAACAGGATTACTCTATTCTCTTGCATGAAAGAAATAATTTATTAATGGTAATGTGATACATTTTTTCTAAGCCAAAGAATATCTATAACCCAATTAATAATGCAGTCTTTATCTTACTGATAATGGAATTTTTTTTCTCTCACACCCTGCCTACTATTATGGTTTAATCAGAGGTTAGAGTCAGGAAGAAGGAGGATATGACTTATATGAAACAGAATGTTACCTTCTGGCTCCAGATGGTCAAGGAGAAGATAGGAGACAGACCAAGGAGCAATAAAGGATGAGGATCAAGTAGCCTAGTCTCCCCTCTCTGAGCTTTGGCCAGAGTGGGAATACCCAGGGTGGAGGGCTTTGCCTCATTTTAAATTTGCAGTTCCCAAGGGAGCTTGTACATTACCCCGAGAGCAGTCTTAGCAAAGATCTTTGCAGCAGGGCCTCATTGCAGAGAGTATGGGTGTGAGTTCAACTTTCTTGATCTGCCCTTGGTTTCTAGGTCACAGATGGAAATTTCTTGAATGTCCCTGAAAGGATTTGAGGAGGTGAGCAGTTTAAGGGCAAAGTGTGGTAATGGGAACAGAAGCAGTTGCAAGAAATGGGAATTTGGCTTACATAGAATGAATGGACACTAAGGGGAGAGTTATTCTAGTAAGTGTAAGTTCAAAGAGAAGGTCAAGGCAGGACCAATTATGACCTATCACAGAGCCAGGAACACTAAAACAACAGAAGACATAGTAAATACCTGAAATTTCAACAGGAATGTGAAATTTTACCTCATAAGCTCCAACTCACGTGACAATCTTTAAGAAATACAAGTGTGCTGTTTGTTTCTTCTTGCTTTTTCTGCTCCTTCCTCCATCTTGTTAACAATGTGGATATGATCTTGGAAAACTAGAGCAGATATACAGAGTGAAACAAGATAATACAGAGAATCTGGTCTCTGCGCCACACCACCATGCACCAACCATACCATCTCTATATCTCTGCTACAGACTTTGGTTTGGGAGGAATAAACTTGCCTGCTATTTAAATCATTATTTGGTTGTTATCTCCTGCACCTGAACCTAATCCTAACAAGTACTATAGGTCAAGTGTAGTTTCTAGGGTGAAATGGAGCCTGCCATGTAGAACTATATTAGGGGATACTTTTGGAATCTAAATTTGAAAGAGGAAACAGGCCTGGACAGAAAGAAATGAGCTGTGATGTAGTCATAACAAAACCTCACCTGACCCCACAAAGAGCTCTGATGTTATTACAGCCATTGAAAATTGTCCCAAGTAGGGGAAAGGTAGTCCAGTGCTTCTAGCCTCCTTCAGTATGGGCTACCTCCAGGGAAGGGAATATGACTATGGTGGAGGCAGATGTCTATAGTCAAGGAATCAAAAAGGATAACAACTGAGATCTGTCAGCTAGCTGCATTTACAACAGTTCAGAGAATACATCTTCTCTTCCTGCCAATGAATCAGGATAGCATAGCAGTTTCCTCTCTACTACTCATATCTCTCACTTAAGATAGTGTGATTTAATTGATGGCTCCAGAATGGCATGTATCTGTTATAATGCTTTCAGTCACAAGTTGTGAAGTGCATAACTGTAACATATAGGGATGGCTAGCAGAAAAGGACCTTAAAGTCAGCCACGCTTGAGTATCAGTGACAGATAGCTACAGAATATTTACCATTTTTGGAAACAATAAGACCTTAAACCAAAGACATGAATCATAAGCCACTGATAACTCATTTCACAGGAACAGAAAAAATGGTTTTACATAAGCTGTTACATTTGCAGAGACCAACTTGTGATTGTAAACCATTGTAACATATATGAGCCTTGTGGATAGTCAGCTGTCTTGACAAGGAGACAGGAGGCTTAGTGAGGCTGACTTTCACATTTTCCAGATCTAGCACCCTGTGTTGCAGTCCTGCTAAGAATATACTTTATCTATATCTTCCAGTTCCTGATGTGAAGCATTGGTTCCTATTTTTTCTTCACCTTGATATTATTTATAATAGGTACTCATTATTAGTGGTCACAATATCAAATAGTGTGGGGAACCAATCAGACTACTTCAAAGCTCAGGTGTCTAAGGGCACCTGAGGATGTGACCCCACTTGTCTAGCATAAGTACACAGTGGGATACAGTTATGTAACCATGATTTATCACAGATAAACATACGTGTGCTGGTAATAGCACTATGTAAGAATGTAAATATGAGATAACAACTTGTATAAGAATGACGGTGCTCTTGTGCTCTGCTCATGCTGCCTGCTCTTGATGCTGATGTCTTGCACACAGGTGACCTCACCTACAAAAATCTTCCTTGGGCTCCCAGAGTGGACAAACAACTGGCATAAGTGACAGGACATTGAAGTGAGTAGTCCCATGGTGGCTGTGGAAACTTCCTGAAGGTGAAGGAGAGCCCTAGGGAATGACTGATAAATGACCCCAGCCTTGCCATGGCTAACTGTAGCTACCTTCTTGGCATTTTGGAAGATGCGTGAAGAATGGGAAACAGTCTCTTTGGGGCCAGTGATGTCTTGCAAGCCTTGGAAGCTATAGACAGGCAAATTCCTCCCTGTGAAACTGTGGGGAGAATGGCTTGGTTGTTCTTTGCTTTCTTTTTCTACATAAGAGGCAGATGACCTTGTCCAGCAAATAGCCCAGCTGCAACAGATAGAAGAGGATGTTGAGCAATAGCAGAGCTGATGTTGCAAAGTATGGGAAGCACTCCCTCCTCCAGAAATATCTTCAGAAGCATGTCTTCATGTCAGAGGAAAAGCCTAGGAAATCCCCTGGTTTTGAATGTTAGGCTGGCTATTCATCAAAAAGTGGGGGTGGAGGAATTCCTAGCCCAGGGAAAAGGACCGAGTGGGCCATCTACCTCTATCCTGCACACAATATGCATGACCTATACAGCCACAGAGCTGTGAAAGCTGGCAAAATGATTAAAGCAGAAGGTGGGTGAAACAGCGCCCTTATGGTTGCTGTCCCCATGCCTGTATGAAGTTTATGTTTCCCCAGTTGCTGAACACATACTGAGGCTAGACATTCCAACAGCTGCTTGGCTCAACACCATGCAAAGAAAATTCCAGTTGCAAATTTGTGTGGTAAAAGCCACAGTCTGAGGCAACTGACATCACACACCACTGACTCTCCTGCGGGCCATTCGAGTTGTGTGCATGAAGCAGTACCAGCTGCCCGGCGGTCATGAAGCAATGGGATAGACTGTTTTGAAACCGGAAAAGGCAGGAGTGATACTTCCTGCAGAGTCCTTCAGCATGGCTTGTGCAGAAGCCAGACAGGTCATAGTGAATGACTGTAAAGTTTCACCCTGATGCTGGTAGTCAGAACCAATTTACCTTAACCCAGGAAGGCAGGCAATGGGCCTTCCAGATGTTGCCACAAGGCTATTTACATAGCCCAACTTTGGGTCATAGCCTGGTGGCCCAGAACTTGTCCACCTGGGCCAAACCACACTCTGTGCCACTATTTCATTGTATTTTGTTGTTGTTGTTGTTGTTCGTGCTGCAATATATATGTATGTATGTATGTATGTATTTGTCTTTTTGAGACAGGGTCTCACTATGCACTTCAGGCAGGCCTTAGCTCACTTTGTAGTCCAGGCTGGTCTTAAACTTGCAACAATCCTCCTGCCTCAGTCACCCGAGTGCTGGGATTACAGGTGTGCACTACCACACCTGGCTTGTTTCATTGTATTGATATTATGTCAACTTCTGACTGCCTTGCAGATTTAAATACTGCCATGCACAGTCTGAAGGAAACTGGCATGGGGTGGGCCATAGATAAAGACAAGGTCCAGGGAACTGGCTTGTCTGTCAAATTCTTGGGTGGATATGGTCAGGAAGACCAGACCCATGACAGTACACCAATTACAGATGTATGTGGGCTTGCTTGATTTTTGGTGGACATATTACACCTAGCTGCCCTGCTCTGCTCTTTATACAAGATGACCAAAGGGGCATAACATGGGGCTGGACAGAAACAGTGAAAGCTGCTTACTGGATAGATGTAGCAAAAGCTGCTTCTCAGGACTCAAAGAGAGTTGTTGCAAAGGTGTAAATCCAATGAGTTGTTGACCCTAACCTGCCATTTTTCCTGTCAGTGTGGATGATGATGGATTTGACTGGGGCCTATGGCAAAAACAGGGGAAGCAGAAGCACCCCTGGGGTCACAGTTGCGGAAGAGATCTGCTCCATGCTGCTTGCTGTTGTTGCCGATTTCTTGCACACATGTTCTGTAACCTGGGGACCTCACCTGCAAAAATTCCCCTTAAGTCCCCTGAGCAGGCTGACAAACAGTTTCTCCTACTTTATTAATTTTTCTACATTATGTGTACCACCACCTCAATATATAAAAACTAGAAAATTTACATAGTAAGTCCCTTAGAGCAAGAGTGCAAATACATTACCTATATTCTCCTGGTCAAATGTGCCTACATGAGACTCTGATTTCTCAAAATGTAGTATGAGATGGCCACAAGTAGCAGGACTTCTTGAGCATCCTAGGTGCTAAATGGCAATGACAGGGATGTACTCACAAAAGCTCCCCCTTCCACCCAAAGTGTGTTGTTGGCTGTGTGGCCTGAAAGTCTGACCCCTCATCCTCCAGTTAAGTCTGTGAGCTACTAGTTATACTAGTTATCTTTCAACAAATCCCTTTCCCTCTCTCATTCACTGTTTAAAGTAGCTAGAGAGAATTCTAGTTAGTTGACAGCTAAGAGCCTCGAATAATATATCCCCTGAAGGTAAATGCAGTCAACAAATAGTTGTGTCAACCAAAATTCTACCTTATATATATTAATGGCACTCTGGAACTTTCATTTGTTAATATCCTGACTTCAACTCTAAAACTATAGCCCTAAATTTGCATCTACACTACATTAACTTTTTTTCCCTAGGGAAACAAGGAATATTAACTGAATGACATCATTCAATAGTCCATCCCATGGTGAAAGTGATTTTTCAGGGTACCCATAGAATATGCCTCAGTTTCAAAACAAAACTGTGACAGCATGAGATAGCTTTGCTTTCTTTTTCTTTTGTTTCTGATCTGTTTTGTTTTTAAGGCAGATGAAAAGCTAACAGAACCTTCAAAGACAAGGCTTATTACAAGATCAAAACTTTAGCCATGGCTCTGTAATATAAAATCTTAATCACTAAAAATGTCATTTATGATCAAAGCCAGTTATCAAGGACTTGACCTTACCCCCTCCTCCCAGATTACAGTATTTCTTTTAAGTGTTTTCTACTTTCCCAATACTGATAACCACTTTGGCCTGACACTCAGCCTGGAGGGAATTTCAAAACTCTCCATTCTTGCTGAATTCAACTGAGATTGATTTTGAGATTTGCCTACAAATATCTATTAAGAATATTCTCCGAAGTCATTCCTTTTCATCACTGCTTTAAAAGTGATACTGTGAGCATTCTCCAATGGTACATGCTTTTGGTGCAGTGATTATACAAGTACACAGAACTGTGGCACTTGAGAGTGCCTAAGACCTACATTTGATACATGGAAGCCTCGACATGGAGAAAAGGGTCAGAAATTCAGAATTTTGAGGAGATCTCAGAGGACAAGGTCAATGTGTTTTTAGTTTTACTTTTAATAAACTTTGGGTTAAAAGTCCTGTAAAAATATGAACATAATTTTTAGGTAATAATTTTTTTTGTACCAGGAATCAAACTCAGGACATTGCACTTGCCAGGCAGGCACTGTGCTGCTGAGCTATATTTCCAGGCCTGTTAGGTAAAAATTCTATATAAGATTGTCAGTGAAGAATTTTAATAGAGGTATTCACATTTATGATCTACAGTAGATTGAATTAATGGCAACAATGCTTCATCTTTCCCTTTGTCGATACCCTAACTTTGTTGCCTAACTTCCTCTAAAACAGGGTTTGTCAATCTCAGCACAACAGACGCTTTGGTTTTAGGTGGTTCTGTTGGGAAGCTGACCTGTGTAGTATAGGATGTTTATCAGCATCTTTGGCTTCTACCTAGTAGCTCTTAGTATCATTTCTCATCATTCACAGTTGTGACAACTGAAACTAGGCTCTAAACATTGCCAATGTTCTCATATGAGAGGCAGAATCACCTCTAATTGAAAACCACCTCTCTAAAGATGGTTAGTTTTAACACTGCCTTTGGCTTAGTAAATCTTTCTTGGTCAAGAAGGTGCTTGAAATGTGCATATACATTGAAATTTGTTCTCTTGTGCCTCTTTTATCACTATAAGATGAATGTTTCCAGAAGCACTACTGCCCTTTCAACCTGGGCCCTAAAATAAGACACATGAATCATGGCCACCTCAGCTGATCCAAAGAGGTATGAATAAAAGCTGCCTCAGTTATTGCCAGCTGACACTGAAATTGCTTTATCTAATCTTAGACATTTGAGAAATAGATCATGATGTACAAAACTGGGTTGGTTTTGTTTTGTTTTGTTTTTGTGGAGACAGTATCTTATTATATAGTCCAGGCTGGACTTGAACTCTTGATCTTCCTGCTTCAACCTCCTGAGTGATAGAATTACAAGTGTTTGGTACCACTGAGGTTTCATGATTTATTATGCAGCAAAAGCTAACTGGTACATACCTCTAATCAAAGTAGTTTATCCAACTCTTAACTATATTGAGTTTGGTTCTCCAGTTGCTTACCATATCTTGAGACTCATATCCTGCTTCTTTCCTCTGACTGTAGCTAACCCTCTGTGTCAGGGATGCTTCTTTTTTTTTTTTTTTAAACTTATAACACCAAGTGCATTTATTAGAAAAGAAGCAAGTTATGAAATATCCTCATATCTTTCCTTAAGAAATTAGAAATAAAAGACAGAATAAAACAAAAAATAAGAATAAAATAATAAAGATCAGAAAATAGGATTACTTATCAAAAAGCCAATATTATTTTTTGTAAAAATTAACATTTTGATTCTTACATTTTTGTAGAAATACAAAAGACTCAGAATAGTCTAAACAACTTTGATAAAGGAACAAAGTTAGAGTTCTAACGCTCCCCAATCTCATGACTTATCACAAAGTTCATTCATCATGACAAAACAGCATTGAATCAAGATAGACAAACCACTAAGGTACCAACATGAAGTTCCCAAATAGATACCGCTTAACAGACAACTGATTTCTGACAAAGATACAAAAGCAATTAAGTGGAGAAAGGTTTGTACCTTCAATAAATATACTGGTACAGCGGGATATCCAAATGCAAAAAACCTAAACCTTATAGCACATCAAAAATTTCTTAAAACATACAAAAGTCAACTCAAAATGGCTCACAGTGGGTTAGCTAAAGTAAAAGCAGGTATGACCTGAGTCGTTGCTTTGGCTGAGGTCATTCTCTCTGGGACAAAAAGACTAGGACAAGGTATTGAAGGGAAGGCAGAACCTACAGAGGTGTTCAGTGAGGGGAGGCAATGAATTTGCTTCTAAACAGGCCCTGTGGATGACTAAAGAGGCCATTATGCTTTTTCTCTTTTTTTT